>CM022777.1:2856232-2863732 GCA_012411365.1 Ameiurus melas
AATATTTTCAAACTCAAAGATAATACCATTTGAGATAATTGTATATAGTGCATTAAAGGTGCATTAGGTAAGATTAACCATTTCCCCCTAGGCATTCCGACTTCACTAATCACTTTTCCTCCTTTTAAGGCTTTTAACCATTATTTTATTATCACGTTATTTGTAGAAGTAAGATATTTTTTAATTGAATATTGCACTTTGAACCCAAACAGAATTTTTAATATTTACCTTCTACAATCACATTGTTAGTACGTTCTCCCTTTTCTCCAGGTCGTCCTGGGTCACGCCTTTCACACCGGCTCACCTGGATCACCTTTTTTCACCTGGAGGACCTAAAAAATAAATATAATAATAATGATTTTACACTTCAAGCACCTCTTAAACATGAAATCCCGCTCTAATGTGCTTATTAATGTGCATTTATGAGATTTAAAAAAGTACAAACCATAATTTATTGGAAAAAACAACAACATTAACAACAGAAATATTCACCACTGCATGCTCAAAATTCCCAGCACAAAATATATATCTTGAAGATTTGATCTTGATGAAATATAAATGCTTCTTTCTCATGGCTACTGAATCTCACACAGTGGAAGTTTAACCACAAAGGTCACCAAATATTTTCACATATTCCAATCAAGTAGTGTGACGCTTTATCAGATCTTTCATCGTTTTTTACAGTCAGACTAAATGTTTTCCAGAAGCTTCTCATCATGGGAAAATAACGACTTTCATTCACGCTCCCTCCGGTGACTCACAGTGTCTCAGTCCACCAACACCAACAATTGAGAATCAGTGGGACTTAAAACCCACAACTATGACTGCCTCCTCGTTTCCCTATGAAAGACTTCTCACAGTATTCCCACTGAGGAACAATACCTCGGCTTAAGCACAGATACTGAAAAACCGCCGGATCCACAACCTGACGGACGAGTGAAGAGTGATCTTTCACAAAGAGCTGATGTCCCTCTTCCCTTACTGCAGCAGTCTTTGAATTCCCAACCAGCCACTGGATGGATAATTTGGGAATGTTATGTGTAATAGGCAGAATTCCCACGCGAAAATTGGATCACTGGCAAATAATGGAAAGACTTGCCCAAGCATTTGACTAATGTGTGGTAATAGTGCTAAGGATCAATTTCCAATCCTTTGTTGGATCAATAAAAAATATATAGATATATAATCCATCCATCCATCTTCTACCACTTACCTCTGTTCAGGGTTACATGGATGGACAGGGTGCCAGTCCATCGCAGGGCACAATCACATACACACTCACTCCAAGCATACAGACATGGCCCTGGTGGGAATTGAACCCCGGACCCTGGAGGTGTGAGGCGAACCACCTAAGCCACCATGCTCTAGATATATAATCTATACAATATATGCAATGAGCAGAGATTCCTACCGTTTGATGAATCACTGAGAATGGATTTGGATGGAAGAGGTAATGGATGTAATTCCCTAAAATGAAATCTGCGACTATTTAATGGATCGTTGGGAATGTACGGACAAAAATTAACAATCCTTTTGGCAGGTCAATTTGAATCTGACGTGCGAATGGTCAAAGTCCACCGCAGTATCTAGGCATTTTAATGACCCACTGGGAATGTAACATATGGAACGGTGTAATGAGCAGAATTTCACGTACAAACCCAAACTCTTTAAAGGGATCATTGTTAACGTATGGATAAAATCCTAAATTGCGTAAGGAAATCCAAATTCTTGTCTTCGGGTATAAATTAACAATTTGGTTAATTTTGATGGATCGTTTGGGAACGATTGCGGGGCAAGCAAATATTCCTAAACCTAATTCAAAACTCTTTAATGGATCACAGAGGAAGTGTAGATAAAAAGTCTCGCTTCCTTTGAAGGATCGGTGTGGTCATTGAGTAAGGGCAGAAATGCCTTTTTAAAAATGAAACTGACCATTTGTAAACGTTGGGAACGGTGGATCTTTAAGGAAGACTGTGTATTTATCTGACCTCTTTTCCTCGTTACCGGGTGCTCCAGGTTCTCTGGCAAACCGAATTCCGTCTTCGTCCCGTTGTATCCTGGCATTCCATCCACACCTGGCAAAACCTGCAATTCCAATGATGCATTGGGTAATTTAACACACGATTCTATCATCAATTATTTATTTCTTTTGGATATTTTTTATCTGATAAAATATTTGTTATGGAAACATTCATAGCGTACTGAAAGCTGATATTAATGAAGGGTTTATTGAAGATGTTTTTCTACCTGGTGGTCCGGGAGGACCTGTTTAAAGAATGTAGAAAAGTTAATGAAGATCTTCATACATTAAAGAAAGTCAGAAATATTCTTTATTTCATTATTGGAATTGTTGATGAGGAGAGACGTACCAGTGAGACACACACACTCCTTTAGTGCTGTTACAGATGTCCAGTAACACTTTAACCTTAAAAAAAAAGACATGTTTAAACAAATAAAGACTTTTCCTCTCGCAAGACATTATTTGTGCCAGCTTCAGGAGATTAGACCACTTACTGAGGTTGAATTATTATCATTATTATAATCGGAAAAATTGTACTACAATATCATAAAGAATATTTGAAGATGTTCAGAAAAAATGTTCCACCGCACAAACAAAATCATTATTTTAAGAAAGTCAGTGAAAGAGAGGGAAGATATATGTTTATATGTTTCGGGGAAAATTCAAGGCAAACTATTTGGATTTTGGAAGGAATTATTTGGTGGATTTTTCTTGATTTGATAAAATCAGTTATTTTGGTTATTTTTTCAAGTTCCATTTACGGTTGATGTTCATACAGTACATTCGGTATATTTATTCAAAAATACTAAATCATATTTGTTTGATTATTATTCACTTTAGAGAAAATATTTTGGATTAGACTGAAGGATTCTCACATGATTTCTTATTTTAAACATCTTTATAAACACCAATCTACCATTTTATTTTTTATTTCTCACCGGCACCAAGGAGTACGTCATCATCATCATCATCCCATCGTGGTTGCACCGTCCTATGTGATGATAGAAATCCGGATGGTCCTGAACGTTCCTCTCTTTGTTACTCAACACTTTGTCCTCGATTCGTCTCCCTGAAACCTCGGCTAGTTTCTCCTCCAGTTCCAGCTGAAGTTTCTGCTGCAGAGCCTGAGCTCTCCTTTCAGCTCCTGACTCCTTTTTATTCCTGGAGTTTTTGCTGCAGATCTTCCTGGATCTCCCTAGCTGATTTCGCTCATCTCCGTCATGAACCTTCACCACCGAAGCCTGAGAGATTTCCTCCAAACAGACTCCACCACATCCATCCGATTTTCAAACTCTGGTCTGGAGAAGGACGCAACATAAATCCTGCTGAGTTCAGTAGAGTGAAAGACGCTGACGATCCCCAGCCGTCCAGTGAAACATCCACGCAGAAAGGAGGGACTCTGACATCTTCATCTGGAGCTCCGGGAAAGAAATCCACAGGAATTTGAGGCAAAAAACGGTGCAGAAAAAAGTGAGGAACGCATCAAAAAGGAAGAAAAAAAACTGGTTGGAAAAAGAAGTCCAAAATAAATAATCGGGATTCAAATTGAGAAAAATGTTTAAAAACAAACAAACAAAAAAAAAAGCATTAATTTCAAAAAAAAGTATTCAATTAAAAAAGGTGGAAAAATCAAACCCTCAAGAATTTATTTTTACAAAATTCAAGTTAAAATGATATTTTTATATAAAGTACAATAAAAACTGAGGCAATAAGCAGTTATATTAAAAAAACATTAGGTTACGTTTGGTGTTTTTTAAAAATATAAATGTTTGACAAAATCCTGAAAAAATCTCTTAAATTCAACAAGACGAACTTCTTAATAGATGTAAAAAGTACAATAAAAACAGTTCTTGACCAAAAATGAAAGCGATATGCAAAATTAAAATGTTTAATATATAATTAAAAAATCAACAAACACTGAAACTGAAGATTTGCGAGTGAAGAATCCCAGGAACTGTAACTGCCGCAGCTCTGAGAGACGCCACAATAAGACGACGCTTGGGGCGTTTGCTGAAGGGCGACTACACAAACGGCAAGCGTTGTTCGGGTGGTGTTTACGAAGCCCCTCGCCTGTACAGTCACCTGATTCATATTCAGCAGAGTCGTAATTCCTTTATTCTGACTGGGGCTTAAACACGCAACTCATCACTGCAGCTCATCACTGCAGCACCGAAGCCACTAACGACGCCGAACAAAACAACAAAACAACAACAAGCCAACCCACCCCACCGCGCAATTTGTGTATTTACTGACCGACAGGACGTCCGAGAGAGTACAATTAACTCAGTTTCCAAGTAAAGAGCAAAACGTTTCATTCTTAAAATAACAAAATGGAAAACATACGGTTAACTTTAACACTAATGATGATGGTGATTATTATTTTATTATAATTATAGGTGTAATTGAAATATATCGTTACATTAGACATGAAAAGCGGAGCAGTAAAGTGGTTTTAGAAATGAAAATGTAGTCAGAGCAATTTCCTACAGATATGTTTAGAGATTTGATCAAGTGCAGTTTACCAAGATAATAGAAATAAAAAAGATGAACTATGATGCTACTAATAAGAACAAAACCATATATAACCAACATGAATAATGTAATAATGATAATATTGTAAATGCTATCAGTTTATAAACCGTTATTTTGGGAGCGAAAAGGACTACACAGAAGAAGAGAAGATTGTAAAATAAACCCATTCTGATGTTGTGTGTTGAGGAAGCTCGGGTTTTTCGGCTGATGTGTGACCCAGATATCTAATAAATTCTGAGAGGACAGCACCGAGTCTGAGTTTCTCCCCGAGGATAAAAAGCACAGACAGATTAGAGACGGCTCGCATCCCTGAGCCCCCACCCACCCGACTCTAACTTTACATTTTCCCAAATCTTCAGAACAGAGAGTTTACACTTCTTTACTGTTACTCACTAACACACACACGTGTTTAGTTATCTTATTAACATGAAAAAGAGAGAATAGGAGAGAGGGAATAGAGAGAGAGATACGGAGAGGGAATAGGGAGAGAATGAGAGAGAGAAGAGAGAGAGAATAGAGAGAGAGAAGAGAGAGAGGGAATAAAGAGAGAGAATATAGAGAGAGAAGAGAGAGAATAGAGAGAGGTGATAGGAGAGAATAGAGAGAGGAATAGAGAGAGAGAATAGAGAGAGGAATAGAGAGAGAGAATAGAGAGAGGGAATAGAGAGAGAGAGGATAGAGAGAGGGATGGTGAGAGAGAATAGAGGAATAGGGAGAGAGAGATAGAGAGAGGGAATAGAGAGAGAGAATAGAGAGGATGGTGAGGTAGCGAAGTGTTTATAGCTGCTATAATGGAAGTGAGAACACAAACCAATCTTGTTCATGTAACAATAAAGGGATAAAAAGTATGAACATGTTCTTTTACTAACTATGAGAATGTAATTGTTGGTAAATTGCTGTGGTAAAAAGGATCTTTGTGGGGGGGAGGGGGGGGGGGGGGGGGAGAGGGGGGGGGGGGAGGGGGGGGTGTTCATTTTATACAGTGAGGAGTAGAGGCAGTGAGAGAGAGAGAGAGAGAGCGGCAGTGCAGGGTTGCAGAGAGGAGGCAGGCAGTGCGAGGGCTTTTAGAGCGCAAAATGCGTGCATGCGGCGGGCAGTGAAAGGTGACGTGGGGGGGGGCAGTGAGGGCAGGCGTGGGAGGCAGGCAGTGAAGGCAGAGAGGGGGGGGGGCGGGGGCGAGGGAGAGCGGCGGAGAGACAGAGAAAGATCCACATTGCTTAAATTGGTCCTGTTTTTGTTCCCTGAGGACTATATAAGTGACGCCGGACTTTCTGGGAATTTCCTCACCGCTCTAATAAGTCTATTCAGTGGCTGGAGTTCGTAGTAGTTCCTCGACCACAGAAGCACACGCTTGTTCCCCTGTGCCAGGATTAAAAGATGCCCTTGTTTCCACACCGCGTATGTGTCCAGCTTTCCTCAGATTCCGCGCTTTGTCCCCGAACCGTGGACTCCACACTGCTACATGCAGCTGCTTCACTAACCGGGTTCTGATCCAGAGTGAGGAGCTGTGTATTACCCACAACGCATCTTGAAAGTACACAAGGTTTACCTACAGACACTTCAGGAGAGTCCACTTTATGCAGAATGATAACATTCAAATGAGGCAGAAAGCCTAGCAATATATTAACATATATCTACAAATATACAACAACACAGAGATGAAAGACTGAGTTTTATAAACAATTCAAACTAAAAACACCAGTTTCAACTTACAGCAAAAGTCTTTTCAACAAACCTTATCAGTACATTTATATCTATATTATTCACTTCCCAGTTATTTTGATCCGACGACTTGCGAATGAGGCAGAACCCAATCCATGACATTATACTGTACGTAATAAACTATATCATATGTACACGAAAGTGCATTACACGGCAGCGCTGATGGATTCTGGATCCTGATTGGTCAAGCGGGGGGTTAAGCGCCAGAGTTACGCGCTACACTGGAACTCAAAATGAATAAACTGAGGAAGTGTGTAAACTCGTCTGTCCTGAAGTGGAGATAATCCGAAACCACAGCTTTACCTCTGAGTGTGACGGCGCTGACACTGGGAGACTCCTTCCATAACGTTACACTAACGTCTCCCTTACAGAGAACCTCACCACCGATGATCTGCTTATGGACCGTCCCCTGTAAAAGTCCTTTTGAGAAACGAGCCATTACGAGAAACGCGGTCATTAATGTGGATCTAAACTTGTGTGACTGCCAGAGCCGCGGTTGTGGAGAAACGAATCGGCTCCTTCCAGGGCATTCTGGTAGCAGATAGAGTAGCGTGGAGATAAAGACGATGCTAACGTATGTAGCTCGTTAAAACTTTTCTAGATTTGAGAGCTTGCGCAGTTTTGCTAACATTCTGCGAGTAGGCATCGTCCTGCGAGATATTCGAGGTCAACCGAGGTCACGTGTACTGGCAGCGAAACAAAATCTTCGCAAGGTCAGCGCGGCCTCAAGGTCGGGTGAGAGTCTTAACTCTTGTTTTGACGTGAGGATTAGCCGCCGTGACCGAGCTGACTGGTATAAAGCAGCGTAGAAGACCCGGGAGCTGGCGGTGAGAGACAGAACACGTTCTCCCGGTTCCCATGGCAGCACACGTGTTCCCGATGTGTAGCGCTTTGCAGGAAGCCCGTGCATTTGGGCCAGACCGCATGGAGATTTTACTGCACGACGCCCCGGAACGGGCGAGCCCGGACCTGCAGTACGAGAACCCAGCGTGGGATTAGCGCTGCTGCTGCTGCTGTGTCTGGTTCTGCTGCTCACTGTTATGTGGAACCGCCCACGAGAAGAAGTGCTCCATTCCAGGTACTGATGTTTGGGTTATATATAATGCTAGAAAATATGACATCTAATGGGTTCCTAGTGGGTTCCTGATGGTTTGTAATGGTCAAGTCAGCTGTTCCTAATGGTTCTTTTTATTCTATACATGTCGGATTATCTACTCGGGAAACGC
>CM022777.1:2888732-2891232 GCA_012411365.1 Ameiurus melas
CAAAACTGTTGATCCGTGGTAGATGGTGGTAGAGAGAGTGAGAGAGAGAGAGAGAGCAAGAGAGACTGTACATTTTGAACTTCAATTGTTACTTTATTTAACATGGGAGTATGCTAGCTCACAACTAGTATCAGTCACAATCCCACCTGTCTTTGTCTCCACAGTAAAACAGGACATGAGCTAGGCGATGTGTGGAATAATGTCAGGTGTTTTAAACTCTCCGATATTAACTGACACTGCCTGGAAGCCCCGCCCCCGTCCCCCATCTCACATGCTCTCCACTGTTAGCTATACATTGCATCGTTGCTCTTTGTCATGGTAACCAAAATCTTTTTGAGTTCGTTAATCATTCCAGAGTGGTTTTGGGGATTATTTGCGGATTATTGATTTTTTTTTTTGTGGAAAACTACTTGACTTGGCGACCCTGCTCGAAAGAGTTCTGCGCTCTTTCACAGTGACGTTTGTTGACAAATGGGAGCTTTTAGCTGTACCCGTGTTCGTCACACGTGAATCGATGAGAGCTTCGGCTGAACACGTGGCGTCACGTGATGCGTCTCGTGCCAAATCTGCGGAAAGTCTGCTGTAATTTTTTTTTAAAAATTGCAGCTCCTCCGAATATCGCAGAGTTCGCTTGATGCTGCGTTCATTTCTGTGATCGCAAAGTCGCGAAATCCTGAGGTACCGATTCATCTGAAATAATATCCGTGGCGTTCGACTCCTGAAACCTGAAATAGCAGGAATGCTCACGTTCCTGTCGTTTTTTATCGTCGGGACAATATTATTGTTTATTGTAGTTTTTTCAAATCTAAAATCACAAGCGCCTCCGTATCGCATCGCATGCGCCTTGTCTGCGCATTTATTTAGTATTTTTTCCACCGTTTACACAATTCTTCATTTCTCAATGTCAGTTTACACAGTTCTTAGTGTTTTTAATGTCAGGTTACACTTTCACTGGCGTATTTACGGTAGTTTATTTACAGTAGATTATTTACGGTTGTTTATTTACGGTAGATTATTTACAGTAGATTATTTATGGTAGTTTATTTACAGTAGATTATTTACGGTTGTTTATTTACGGTAGTTTATTTACGGTAGATTATTTATGGTAGTTTATTTACAGTAGATTATTTACGGTTGTTTATTTACGGTAGATTATTTACAGTAGATTATTTATGGTAGTTTATTTACGGTAGATTATTTACGGTAGTTTATTTACAGTAGATTATTTACGGTTGTTTATTTACGGTAGATTATTTATGGTAGTTTATTTATGGTTGTTTATTTACGGTAGATTATTTACGGTAGTTTATTTACAGTAGATTATTTACGGTAGTTTATTTACGGTTGTTTATTTACGGTAGATTATTTACGGTAGATTATTTATGGTAGTTTATTTACGGTAGATTATTTACAGTAGATTATTTATGGTAGTTTATTTACGGTAGATTATTTACGGTAGTTTATTTACAGTAGATTATTTACGGTTGTTTATTTACGGTTGTTTATTTACGGTAGATTATTTATGGTAGTTTATTTATGGTTGTTTATTTACGGTAGATTATTTACGGTAGTTTATTTACGGTTGTTTATTTACGGTAGATTATTTATGGTAGTTTATTTATGGTTGTTTATTTACGGTAGATTATTTATGGTAGTTTATTTACGGTAGATTATTTACGGTAGATTATTTACGTTGTTTATTTACGTTAGATTATTTACTAGTAGTTTATTTCACCGGTTGTTCATTCACGCCCTAGATTATCTACCGTAAGATTACTTTACGGTTGTTTATTTACGGTAGATTATTTACGGTAGATTATTTATGGTTGTTTATTTACGGTAGATTATTTATGGTAGTTTATTTATGGTTGTTTATTTACGGTAGATTATTTACGGTAGTTTATTTACGGTTGTTTATTTACGGTAGATTATTTACGGTAGTTTATTTACGGTTGTTTATTTACAGTAGATTATTTATGGTAGTTTATTTATGGTTGTTTATTTACGGTAGATTATTTACGGTAGTTTATTTACGGTAGATTATTTACGGTAGTTTATTTACGGTAGATTGCACGTTTCATACCGTTTTACATCAGTTTGTTCATCTGAGGGTTTTTGTGTCAGTTTACAGATGTTTTGGTGTTTTTGAGCCATTTGTACCATCGATTTGTCGTTTGTTAGCAGATTTGTGATCATGTTTAAATACAAAAGCACAGTGTACAGAAATGAATCAAATGGAAACTTGTACAGGGACACATTTACAGAGATATTACATTGGACAGAAACCTTTAAAAACATCGTTCCTGTCATCGCTTCCCATTTCCTTACACCTCAGCATTAACCTCCTCCTCAGACGGGGCAGGTGTCTGCTTAAAGTCATGACGTTCCTTCTCTTTGTCTGGCAGGAAGAAGCTATTTACAAGAAGAAACACAGTATAAAGGTAACTACATGCGTGGAGCTTCATTTGATATGAGAGATGAATGTTTCTGTAAATGTATT
>CM022777.1:2903732-2911232 GCA_012411365.1 Ameiurus melas
ATTTATATACACATTTATATACTTTTATATACATTTATATACACATTTATATACTTTTATATACATATATATACATTTATATACATTTATATATACTATTTTATATACTGATTAACTGTATATGAAAGTACTGATTAATGGACTTCACCATGCTTGTTACAGTTTCAGCTATAGTCAGGTATTTTGAAGTATAACTTTAGCAATATAACTATCACATAAAATATTTATGCATATATCAGGATATTTAAACACACAGTACTTATCTAACCGTCTGTAGATCAAACCGAATATATATATATTTGATCATAATTATTGACATGTAACTATATTCAACTGTATTTATCTATCGTTATTTAGCACTTAATACTAATGCGGAGAACTAATTACATTGAATTACCGATGTATCATACATCCAATTATTCCATATGTAACTGTACTGAACCGTATTCAGCCACGCGAGCCTCATCTATTGATCCTGTAGATTTATATTCGGCCTGATAGCATATAAAGACCATATGAAAGGGATTTTGTACACTAAAGTATTGGCACACCAGCCTTAATGTATCTTCTGCTTATACTATATTTCAGGTTTGAGTAAACTGTTGTTTAATACACACACACACACACACACACACACACACACACAGACACAGACAGAGAGAGAGAGAGAGATAAATGAAAAGCTTGTGTGTCCCTCAATAACCCACTGATATCACCATGAGTAATGAACAAAGAGCAGCTTCAGATAAACATCAAACAAGCACACATGCACTCTCACACACACACACACACACACACACACACACACACATAAACAACAAACAACCATTATTACACACCACATACACACACTCATAAACACCACATGGAAAGATAGCTACACAAACACTCTGTTCTAACTCCACACAGCATACAAATCAGATGCAAAGCAGGACTCTTTTGGCAACATTTCCCCAAACTGCCATCAGATTCTACACACACACACACACAACACACACGCTCTCTCTCTTGCACACACACACACTCTCGCAGACACACTCACACACACTCTCTCTCTCACACACACACACACACACACTTTTGAATCACTCCACATTGGCTATGTTTACATGCACCCATCTCCGTCGATCCGAATGAATGAAATCCGGGTGCAGATCTGTGTATATCCACCCTAAACACTCCAATCCCATTCAGATAATGTTCCCATTCAAGTATTGGCACCCTCAACAGTTTGGGTCACTGATCAACATTAGAAAAGTGTTTCTGAGGCTGTGAGTGTGTGTGTGTGTGTGTGTGTGTTGTGTGTGTTTTACACAGTTATACTAATATACTGTATATGTGTGCTGTTTTTGTGTTACATCAGCAAAATGAAGTCTGTGTGTGTGTGTGACGTGAGATCTAAAATAAAAACTGAGGAACGTGTGAACCTATGCCTCCTTCTCTCTCTCTCTCTCTCTATCTCTCTCTCTTTCTCTCTCTCTCTCTCTCATTTTGCAAGGACATAATTCTTAATGAAACTAAATGTAATCATTATTATGGGATGTAAATCCTAACCTCAGTCAGCTATTCTTTTTATTTTAGTTTTACAACTGAAAGCTGCATTTTTTTTGCTGATTCGGGACCAGGATCACTATGCCCACACACACACACACACACACACACATATGGAATATTTTCTAAAATGAAACTGAACCCTGTGGTAAGATGGTTATATAAATGGCTCCATCCTAATAACATTAACATGCTCCATCCTCATGCAGGCTCCTTTTGAATTGTGTTTTTGAATCGATTCTGTGGAAAAATCGAATGGCTCAGCTGGATATCTGCTCGCACACACACACACACACACACACACACACACACACAGCAATGAAGGGAAAAAGTGCCTCATCATTCATGGTGGGAGGATTCAATCATCTGAAGTGCAGCGTCTCAAACGCATACTTGGCCTGAGAGTGTGAGGCTGGAAGTCATCACACAGACAGAGTGAGGATCTGCACTAACCCACTGACACTAACACACCAACACACTGTGCTGTATCCTGACAGATCTGCGGTGTTTAATAGGGCCGTCGCTGAAGTGGAGTGAAGAACATTTCAGTGCTAATGATAAAATAAACACTACAAACAGGCTGCTTTTATTTCACTTTATCATTATTAGGTTCAGGGCACACGGTGGATTAGTGGTTAGCACATTCGCCTCACCCCTCCAGGGTTGGGGGTTCGATTCCCCGCACTGCCCTTTGTGTGTGTGTGTGTGTGTGTGTGTGCGTGCGGAGTTTGCACGTTCTCCCCGTGCTGCGGGGGTACTCCGGTTTCCTCCCCCAGTCCAAACACATGCATGTTAGGCTGATTGGCGTGTCAAACGTGTATGTGACTGTACCCTGCGATGGACTGGCACCCTGTCCAGGGTGTACCCCGCCTTGTGCCCCATGCCTCCTGGGATAGGCTCCAGGTTCGACGTGACCCAATAGGATAAGCGGTATAGAAGATGGCTGAATGGATTATTAGGTTCCTCATAAAACACCATATTACACCAAACTGCTGCAGAATTCTGGATTCTGATTGGTCAGACGGTTTATTCCTTTTAAATGTAGTGCAGCCTCAGATCACAGTTTTATATTAATGCGTTATGGTTTCTATAGTAACTGCTCGTTCACAGGGACGTGTACGGCGAACACTCCCCGTAAACGGATTTAAAACACCTCGATGCGGAGCAGTTTATCTGAAATGAAGTGTGTGTTTATGTAACGTTTGTGGAAGGAGTCTCCAGTGTCAGTGCTTTCTAACAGTCAAATGTGAAGGAGTACCTAAGCTCTATGACATCTTCAGGACGGAGGAGTTTACGCATCTCTTGGTAACATGACTAGCTGCCAGAATACTTTTTTTTTTAAATAGTGCAAAACAAACAAACAAAGTTCAATATAGCAGACTACAGTAGAACCCTTTGTGAAAGCTAGAATTCTCTGTAGAACTCTCTGTAGAACTCCTTTTGTTTTAAGGGTACAAAAGCATTACAAAAAAAGTTCCATCCAGCAGCCTAAAAGGGTTTTCATTTGGCCTATCTGGTAGAATCTTTGAAGGTTCTATGTAGATCCTTAAACAAGGTTCAGACAAACTTTTCCCTTTCAGAAATGTTAGGAAAGCAGCCAGGTGAGGTGGTTTGGGCATCTGGGTTAGGATGCCTGCCTACTGCAAGTCTCCCTGGGGAGGGGTTTCAGGCATGTCCAGCAGGGAATAGACCCTGGGGCAGAGCAAGGACTCATGGAGAGATTAGATCTCTCATCTGGCCTGGGAGCGTGTGGGTGTCCCCATGGAGGAGGTGGCTAGGGATAAGAAGAAGAACACGGATGGATGGAACTACCTGTAGAATTACTGCAAAACCTTCTGTTTAAAGAGTGCAGTATTTCCCAACAGTTATTAACCAGTTTCCAAGGAGCATTTCCCTAACAACAGGTTTGTCACTCTGGGAAAATCACAACACCACCTGAAAAAAGGTGTGAAGGAGAACCCCTTTAGAGAGCTAGAAGCATTAAACCACCCAGAACTCTCAAGAAACCCTTTTCTCAGAATGTATCCATCAGATCCACACCCATATACAAGCTTCCATCGAGCATCTTTGCTTTGCAGGTACTTTGCTTTCCTTAGGGTTATTGTTAAAGGTTCTTTGTAGAACCCTACAAGAACCCCTCTGCAAATGTTCCATCTAGCACCTAAAATTGTTTATTTCTCTAGGGTTACCATTCATCTATGTAATCTCTGACATGGGATCTATGTAAAACTCTGACAGATGGGTTGACATTTGGAAAAGGTTTGAATTAGAACTCCTTTAGAAAGCTAGAACCATTACAAATTACATTTCCAAAGAAGAACCAAAGAAACCCCTCATGTCTCTTCCCATATAAAAGTTTCCATCTAGCACCGTGAAGGGTTTTTGGTTTGTAACTCTGGAGTTACCTTCAAAGGTTCTACTACAGGGAACCCTACCAGAGTTCTTCTCTTTTCATAAAAAGTTTTATGACACATGGTAAAAAATGTGGAATTAACACATAGATAATAATGTTATTTCTCTCCAACGCCTCCCTCTTCATCTTTTCTTTCCCTTGCTCTTTGTCTTTCTGCATGTCTAAGTTTCTTCACTTCATTTTATTCACATTAATTCGAATGTAGAAGGGAAAATCTGATCGGAGAACCTATCACGAGTGAATAAGCGGTGACAAGACGCTGAATTGTATTAAAAGAGGTGAAATGGAGCTGTAGATCTTTTCTCCCACTCCCACTCGTACTGTCTTGCTCCGGTACTGCTCCACTCCCTCATTCCTTTTACAATTCTGATTATTCTCCTTTTGTACATGTTAATGTTTTCTTTAGGGATCTTTCTAAAGGAATTCTACTTAGAACCTTGTGTAAAGGAAAAGCCACTGTTACAGAGTTCCACATAAAACCATGAAGAGGTCCATACACAGAGCAATACATAAAGAACGCTTTAGTGTGGTAGGTTCCGTGTGCTAGTTCCGTCTCTTCAGGGTAACCCTCGAAAGGTTTCATATAGAACCGAACTATTAAAAACCATTTTCAAATGTGGCCCACTTTCGGAAGCTTTCCAGCGATTGATACAACAAGGTTCGTCATTCTACAAACATCCTTCGTCAAAGGCACATAATGGATTAAAATGCTGTTTATATATAATATAATAGATGTACTCAACACATGGGTTCTAGCTGTAATGGGTTCCATGAATATGAGGCCATTCAACAAGAGCTGTGTAGGATTCTGAAAAATATAAGGTTCTACATAAAAGCATTAACAATCCAAAGAACCCTTGAGGAACCTTTTTTTGAGGGGTGGGGGGTTCAGGTTTCCTGCAGGGGGAATATTTAAATGGTTCTTGAAATCTACAACCCTGCAAAAATGTATGTAGAACCCCTTCAGAAAACTAAAACCCATCTTTACAGTCATCTGAGAACCACTGAGAAAAGTTTTCTTTGGTTTGTCCATCTGGGGATACTATTAACAATTCCATGTACATCCCTGGAAGAGTATTTTCTTTTCAGATGTTCAGAGTAGAACCTTTTTTTTTTTTGGTAGAAACTTTAACTATACACAGAACCCCTGACGAACCCCCTTTCTAACAGTTCTGTTCATTTATATATTTTCCACCTTCTTGTTTTCTTTCCGGACTTTTCCTTCATCCTTTTATGCATCTATATTCCTCTCTGTCTGCATGTTTTTATCCCATTGTTCCATTTCTAACTTCTGTCTGTTCTTCCTCCAGGGCCCGAGATCTTCAACTCAAAGAACCTGGCCCTGCAGGCACAGAAGAAGATCCTAAGCAAGATGGCGACGATGGCGGTTGCCAACCTGCTGACGGACGACACGAGCAGCTCCATCCTCGACGCAGGCTGTACAGGAAAAAAAAACAAAACCCCCCCCTCCTCCTCGGCGCTTGCGTGTTTTCAAAAGTCGGCTTTAGCACCGACGAGCTCGAGGCGGTCGAGCGTTTCCGCAAGAAGCTGAACCAGGCAGCCATGACGGCTGTGAGCTTCCACGAGGTGGAGTTCACCTTCGACCGTGGCATCCTGTCTCAGCTGCTCCTCGAGTGCAGGGATCTACTCCACGAGATTGTAGAGAACCACCTGACATCTCGCTCGCATGCGCGCATCGACCGCGTCTTCAACCACTTCGCCGACGTCCACTTCCTGGCCGAGCTCTACGGCTCCGGAGACGAGTACAGACTCTACCTGAGCAAAATCTGTGATGGGATAAACAAACTCCTGGACGAAGGGATACTTTAGCGACGTCTCACCTTTCCCCTTGTTTACTCTCGCTATTCTGCTCCTTTTTCTACCAGACTGCCAATCAATCTCCTCCATGCGTTTCTGTTCGATCATGCTGTTCTCTTCAACCATTTCACCAACACCGTTTCTTCCTACTGACTCCACCCATGTACATTTCAGATCGTGTAATGGTTATGATTCAGAGAGGTAATAGATGCTGTTCTACTGGCCAAAATCAACCACATGGTCACCAACAGTGCCAGATATACAGTATCTGATGGTACTACAGGTACCAAAGCCATGTGGATTGTGTTAGCTTGCTATTAACTGAGCTAGTACACTCTTAGGAAATGTAGAACCTTTAAATTCTTTCTGTAGCTAATAATCCTTATTAAAAGAACCCTTAAAGAACCCCCCTCTCGGGTTACTCTAGTACAATACTGAGTGACGGGTTGGTGTGATGAGTTACGCTCATGACCCGGGTGGTGATTCATTTCCTAAAACAACATGCCTCTGTTTATTTCTCTTCTACCGCAGCGATTTTCCAACTATTTAAACTTCTTATTTATTAAAGAATGACATCGTCAGAGTTTCATGTCCGTTAAACAAGTTCCGACTTTATTCATAGCAGCGACGAACCGTTGTGGTTTAAGGCAGATTCGATGGCAGTAGGATACGCAGGGACTCGTTGGTGTACGGTCAGAAAGACGTATCGTGACATCACTCATCGCGGTATCGATATTGTACACTCCGCCCTAAAACTCCTCGACAGTAGAACGTTTTAGTGTAGCTCTTCACCTCCGTTCTCTTTGATGTTTTCTTCCATCCCATCCCATCCCATCTTCCCGTTCTTCTTTTCCTCCACACTCACGTCCCTGAACTGAGTGACAGCATGAACAATCGCCTGGATGATGGCGTGCTTTCACTGCTTACTCCTCTGTGATCTTTCCTTCGTGTCGGGGTCTCTGCCACAGTTTAGTTTTATTCTTCTTCCATTTCCTGTACAATTCCAGACTGTTCTTTCAGCTGATGTTCTCCTCCTCATCCGCTCTTTCAAAACCTGCCATGGTACCAGACTCTGGTTTTATTATTATTATTTTTCCTCTTACTGCAGCGGAAAGACAGGATGGTCACAATGCTATGATGCTGTTTGTATCCAAACCTCTACGTGTGTGTGTGTGTGTGTGTGTGTGTGTGTGTGTGTGTGTTCTGAGCTTGTTTTCATCACGTGCACTGTGTGAAGTTTTGAGAAAATCACATGTAATGAAAAGCGATCTGAGACTAGAAAGTGGCTTTAGCTTGTGTGTATTGCGTGTGTGAGTGTGCGTGTGTGTGTGTGTGTGTGTGTGTGTGTGTGTGTGTGTGTGTGTGTGTGTCTGAGGGAGGGACTGAAAATAAAAACTGGTTGATTTAAAATAAAGACTCCAGTATTATTTCCAGCACACACACACACACACACACACACACACACACACACCAATCCAGCAACAAGTGATGATTTAGGGGAAACTCTTACCAGAAATCGGGTTCTCTGTGTGATCTTCATATAGAACCGATATGCTGTAGGGTTCTACAAAGAAACTTTAAGGTTATAGATTTGAACTGGGTTTATTTCCCCCACAACACAACCAAAAACAAGCCCAGAAGTGGGTTCTAGTTCTAGTTTCATGTTTCACCAACAGAGATGAGAGTAAAGCATGTTCATCTAGTTCATCTGTGCGCTG
>CM022777.1:2922801-2935301 GCA_012411365.1 Ameiurus melas
GATATAGTTTATTACGTACAGTATAATGTATGGATTGGGTTCTGCCTCATTCGCAAGTCGTCGGATCAAATCAACTGGGAAGTGAATAATATAGATATAAATGTACAGATAAGGTTTGTTGAAAAGACTTTTTGCT
This sequence comes from Ameiurus melas, assembly GCA_012411365.1. Classification (NCBI taxonomy): domain Eukaryota; kingdom Metazoa; phylum Chordata; class Actinopteri; order Siluriformes; family Ictaluridae; genus Ameiurus; species Ameiurus melas. The sequence goes on from CM022777.1 coordinate 2,922,938, forward strand.
GTAAGTTGAAACGGTGTTTTTAGTTTGAGTTCGTTATAAAACGCAGTCTTTCATCTCTGTGTATATTTGTAGATATATGTTAATATATTGCTAGGCTTTCTGCCTCATTTGAATGTTATCTCTGTGCGTGGACTCTCTGAAGTGTCTGTGGTAAACCTTGTGTATGCTCGCAGTGCGTTGTGGGTAATACACAGCGCTCCTCACTGGATCAGAACCCGGTCGTGAAGCAGCTGCATGTAGCAGTGTGGAGTCCACGGTTCGGGACAAAGGGCGGAATCTGAGGAAAGCTGGACCGCACGCGGTGTGGAAACAAGGCATCTTTAATCCTCAGCGGGAACAACGTGTGCTTCTGTGGTCTGAGAACTACACGGAACTCAGCGCCACTGAATAACGCTATTGAGGGTGAGGGAAATTCCCAGAAAGTCCGACGTCACTTATATCAGTCCTCAGGGAACAAAAAAACAGGACAATTTAAGCAATGTGGATCTCTCTCTGTCTCTCTCTCTTTCTCTCTGTCTCCCTCTTTCACTGTCTCTGTCTCCCATTGTCTGTTTGTCTCTCACTGTCTCTCTCTCTAACTGTCTCTCTCTCTCACAGTATCTCTCTCTCACTCACTGCCTCTCTCTCACTGTCTCTGTCTCTCTCTCACTGTCTCTCTCTCACTGTCTCTCTCTCACTGTCTCTCTCTTTAACTGTCTCTCTCTCACTGTATCTCTCTCTAAATGTCTCTCTCTCTCACTGTCTGTCTTTCTCTTTCTCTCTGTCTCCCTCTTTCACTGTCTCTCTCTCTCTATTCCCTCTCTCTATTCTCTCTCTATTCCCTCTCTATTCTCTCTCTATTCCCTCTCTTTATTCTCTCTCTCTATTCTCTCTCTCTATTCTCTCTCTCTCTATTCCCTCTCTTTATTCTCTCTCTCTATTCTCTCTCTCTATTCTCTCTCTCTATTCCCTCTCTATTCTCTCTCTATTCCCTCTCTTTATTCTCTCTCTCTATTCTCTCTCTCTATTCTCTCTCTCTCTATTCCCTCTCTTTATTCTCTCTCTCTATTCTCTCTCTCTATTCTCTCTCTCTTTATTCTCTCTCCCTATTCCCTCTCTCTATTCTCTCTCTCTATTCTCTCTCTCTATTCTCTCTCTTCATGTTAATAAGATAATAAACACTGTGTATGTGTGTTAGTGAGAAACAGTAAAGAAGCGTAAACTCCTCTGTTCTGAAGATTTGGGAAAACGTAAAGTTCCATCTTCACCTCTGACCATTCCATCACTGATCACTCCTTCCTTACACGCTACATAAACACATTTCTCCCTAGAGAGGACGTAACGTATCAGAACGAGCACATTAATATAAATATAAACCTGCGCTACTGTCAGAGCCGCTGTTATAGACAACTCATCACCACCTGACGACCAATCAGAATCCAGAACCCAATCAGATCCAGGTGTAAATATCCGTCAGCGCCGTAACTGTCAGAAATTTTGTTGTTAATCATAAACTTAAAACAATAACAAATAAGTAAACATAAGAGAGTAATAAACTGCTGTCAGTGGAATTGATTGGTTTATGTGTTAATAATCAGCGTTCTGAGACAGGACGTGTCGGGTCGGTGGGGGCTCAGGGTACGAGAGCGTCTCTAATCTGTCTGTGCTTTTATCCTCGGGGGAGAAACTCAGACTCGGTGCTGTCCTCTCAGATTTATAGATATCTGGGTCACACATCGCCCGAAAAACCTGAGCGCTTCCAACACACAACATCAGAATGGGTTTATTTACAATCTTCTCTTCTTCTGTGTCGTCCTTTCGCTCCCAAAATAACGGTTTATAAACTGATAACGTACAATATTATCATTATTACATTATTCATGTTGGTTATATATGGTTTTGTTCTTATTAGTAGCATCATAGTTCATCTTTTTTATTTCTATTATTTTTGTAAACTGCACTTTCTGATCAAATCTCTAAACATATCTGTAGGAAATTGCTCTGACTACATTTTCATTTCTAAACCTTACTGCCCGCTTTTCATGTCTAATGTAACGATATATTTCAATTACACCTATAATTATAATAAAAATAATCACCATCATCATTAGTGTTAAAGTTAACCGTGTTTTTTCCATTTTGTTATTTTAAGAATGAAACGTTTTTTGCTCTTTACTTGGAAACTGAGTTAATGTACTCTCTCGGACGTCCTGTCGGTCAGTAAATACACAAATCTGTTCCTTGTTGCTGGAGATTTGTCGTCATTGTTGTCATCGTTGTTGTCGTCGTTGTTGTCGTCGTTGTTGTCGTCGTCGTTGTTGTCGTCGTCGTTGTGTCGGTGCTGCAGTGATGAGCTGCAGTGATGAGTTGCGTGTTTCAGCCCCCAGTCAGAATAAAGAATTCGACTCTGCTGAATATGAATCAGGTGACTGTACAGACGAGGGGCTTCAGAAACACCACCGAACAACAGCCGCGTTTGTGTGTCGCCTTCAGCAAACGCCTCGGCGTCGTCTTATTGTCGTCTCAGAGCTGCGGCGTTACAGTTCCTGGGATTCTTCACTCTGGAAATCTTCAGTTTCAGTGTTTGTTGATTTTTTTAATTATATATTAAACATTTTAATTTTGCATATCGCTTTCATTTTTGGTCAAGAACTGTTTTTATTGTACTTTTTACATCTATTAAGAAGTTCGTCTTGAATTTAAGAGGATTTTTTCAGGACTTTGTCAAACATTTATATTTAAAAAAAAACACCAAACTTAACCTAATGTTTTTTTTTTAATATAACTGCTTATTGCCTCAGTTTTTTATTTTACTTTATAAAAATATCATTTTAGCTTGAATTTTGTAAAATAAATCCTTGAGGGTTTGATTTTTTGATTGAATACTTTTTTGAAATTAACGCTTTTTTTTGTTTGTTTGTTTGTTTGTTTTTAAACATTTTTCTCAATTTGTATCGATTATTTATTTGGACTTCTTTTCCAACCGTTTTTTTTCTTCCTTTTTAGTCGTTCCTCACTTTTTTCTGCACCGTTTTTGCCTCAAATTCCTGTGGATTTCTTCCCCGGAGCTCCAGATGAAGATGTCAGAGTCCCTCCGGTTGTCGTGGACGTTTCACTGGACGCTGGGGATCGTCAGCGTGCTCACTCTGCTGAACTCAGCAGGATTTATGTTGCTCCTTCTCCAGACCCGAGAGTTTGAAAATCGGATGGATGTGGTGGAGTCTCGTCTGGAGGAAATCTCTCAGAGCTCGGTGGTGGAGTTCATGACGGAGATGAGCAGAAATCAGCAGGAGATCCAGGAAGATCTGCAGCAAAACTCCAGGAATAAAAGGAGTCAGGAGCTGAAGGAAGCTCAGGCTCTGCAGCAGAAACTTCAGCTGGAACTGGAGGAGAAACTAGCCGAGGTTTCAGGAGACGGAATCAGACAAGAAGTGTTGAGTAACAAAGAGAGGAACGTTCAGGACCATCCGGATTTCTATCACAGGACGGTGCAGCACGATGGGATGATGATGATGATGACGTACTCCATGGTGCCGGTGAGAACTAAAATTAAAATGGTAGATTGGTGTTTATAAAGATGTTTAAAATAAGAAATCATGTGAGAATCCTTCAGTCTAATCCAAAATATTTTCTCTAAAGTGAATAATAATCAAACAAATACGATTTCGTATTTTGAATAAATATGACGAATATACTGTATGAACATCATCCGTAAATGGAACTTGAAAAATAACCAAAATAACTGATTTTGTAGTCGATTTTATCAAATCAGAAAAATCCACCAAATAATTCCTTCAAAATCCAAATAGTTTGCCTTGAATTTTCCGAAACATATAAACATATATCTTCCCTCTCTTTCACTGACTTTCTTAAAATAATGATTTTGTTTTTACGTGGAACATTTTTCTGAACATCTTCAAATATTCTTTATGATATTGTAGTACAATTTTCCGATTATAATAATGATAATAATTCAACCTCAGTAAGTGGTCTAATCTCCTGAAGCTGGCACAAATAATGTGCGAGAGAGGAAAAGTCTTTATTTGTTTTAAACATGTCTTTATTTTTAAGGTTAAAGTGTTACTGGACATCTGTAACAGCACTAAAGGAGTGTGTCTCACTGGTACGTTTCTCCTCATCAACAATTCCAATAATGAAATAAAGAATATTTCTGACTTTCTTTAATGTATGAAGATCTTCATTAACTTTCTACATTCTTTAAACAGGTCCTCCCGGACCACCAGGTAAGAAAACATCTTCAATAAACCCTTCATTAATATCAGCTTTCAGTCGCTATGAATGTTTCCATAACAAATATTTTATCAGATAAAAAATATCCAAAAGAAATAAATAATTGATGATAAATCATGTGTTAAATTACCAATAACATCATTGGGAATTGCAGGTTTGCCAGGTGTGGATGGAATGCCAGGATACAACGGGACAGACGGAATTCCCGGTTTGCCAGGAGAACCTGGAGCACCCGGTAAACGAGGAAAAAGAGGTCAGATAAATATAGTCTTCCTTAAAGATCCACCGTTCCCAACGTTTACAAATGGTCAGTTTCATTTTTAAAAAGGCATTTCTGCCCTTACACAATGACCACCGATCCTTCAAAGGAGCGAGACTTTTATCTACACTTCCTCTGTGATCCATTAAAGAGTTTTGAATTAGGTTTAGGAATGTTGCCCCTTACACCGTTCCCAAACGATCCATCAAAATTAGCAAATTGTTAATTTTATACCGAACAAGAATTTGGATTTCTGTCCTTACGCAATTGGGAATTTTATCCATACGTTAACAATGATCCTTTAAAGAGTTTGGAGGTTTGTGTGAAATTCTGCTCATTACACCGTTCCATATGTTACATTCCCAGTGGGTCATTAAAATGCCTGGAATTTTGCGGTGGACTTTTTGACCATTACGTCGTCCAAATTGACCTGCCAAAGGATAGTTAATTTTGTCCGTACATTCCCAACGATCCATTAAATAGTGCGGAATTTCATTTGGGAATTTTCTCCATTACACTCTTCCATCCAAATCCATTCTCAGTGATTCATCAAACGGTAGGAATCTCTGCTCATTGCATATATTATTATAGATTATATATCTAGGGGCGCATGGTGGCTTGGTGGTTCGCCTCACACCTCCAGGGTCCGGGGTTCAATTCCCACCAGGGCCATGTCTGTGCGGAGTGAGTGTGTATGTGATTGTGCCCTGCGATGGACTGGCACCCTGTCCATCCATGGCAGACCCTGAACAAGGAGTAAGCGGTAGAAGATGGATGGATGGATTATATATCTATATATTTTTTTATTGATCCAACAAAGGATTGGAAATTCGATCCTTCGCACTATTACCACACATTAGTCAAATGCTTGGGCAGTTTTTCCATTATTTGCCATGATCCAATTTTGCGTGGGAATTCTGCCTATTACACCATTCCCAAATTATCCATCCAGTGGCTGGTTGGGAATTCAGAAGACTGCTGCAGTAAGGGAAGAGGACATCAGCTCTTTGTGAAAGATCACTCTTCACTCGTCCGTCCGGGTTGTGGATCCGGCGGTTTTTCAGTATCTGTGCTTAATCGGAATGTTATTGTTCCTCAGTGGGAATACTGTGAGAAGTCTTTCATAGGAAACGGAGGCAGTCATAGTTGTGGGTTTTTAAGTCCCACTGATTCTCCGGATTGTTGGTGTTGGTGGACTGAGACACTGAGTCACGGAGGAGACGTGAATGAAATTCGTTATTTTCCTGATGAGAAGCTTCTGGAAAACATTTAGTCTGACTGTAAAAACGATGAAAGATCTGATAAGCGTCACACTGCGGTGGAATATGTGAAAATATTTGGTGACGCTGTGGTTAAACTTCCACTGTGTGAGATTCAGTAGCCATGAAAGAAGCATTTATATTTCGTCCAGATCAAATCTTCAGATATATTTTGTGCTGGGAATTTTGAGCATGCAGTGGTGAATATTTCCTGTTGTTAATGTTGTTGTTTTTTCCAATAAATTATCGTTTGTACTTTTTTAAATCTCATAAATGCTAATTAATAAGCACATTAGAGCGGGATTTCATTTTTAAGAGGTGCTTGAAGTGTAAAAATCATTATTATTATATTTTTTTTAGGTCCTCCAGGTGAAAAAGGTGATCCAGGTGAGCCGGGTGTGAAAGGTGACCCAGGACGACCTGGAGAAAAGGGAGAACCTTCTAACGATGTGATTGTAGAAGGTAAATATTAAAATTCCTGTTTGGAGTTCAAAGTGCAATATTCAATTAAAAAAAAATATCTTACTTCTACAAATAACGTGATAATAAAATAATGGTTAAAGCCTTAAAAGGAAAAGTGATTAGTGGTCCGGAATGCCGGGAGGGGGAAATGGATTGATCTTACCTAATGCACCTTTAATGCACTATATACAATTATCTCAAATGGCGTATCTTTGAGTTTGAAGAGAAATATTTGAAAAATAATATAAAAAGAAATAGTTTTCTCTCTTAGTTTTTACTTTCCATTGGGGATTTCAGTGTTTGGTGTTTGTTTACCTGGCAGGTCCTCCTGGCCCCGTGGGACCCCCTGGAGCTCCAGGTCCGATCGGCCCACCCGGGCTTCCAGGACCACCCGGACCAGCCAGAAACAGAACTCAGAGAGCTCACCTGCACATGGGCCATGCATCTGAAGGTAGCGCTAATGCTAACATAGTGAAAACGCCTGAGAGACTGTATTAGCTCTTTTTTTCCTCAGTTTCCTTAGTAACCCTCTCCTATAACTGTCATCTGTTTCATGGGTTTAACACTAACATGGTTAAAAACCCCTCAGTCAATCATACAGCAGTGTTTTGTTTTTGTTTTTTTTGATCAGCCACACAGCTCTAACATGATTTAGGTTAAGTTGGTTGTTATTATGTATTAACAGTACATGAATTATATTATATAATTACATTTGATCACAGTTTATTGAAGGTGTTATAGGTCCAACAGAGACTTCTACTTAAAGTTATTGTTTAGGATATTTGTGAACTTCTGGTGATAGAAAGTCTAATGAATATACAGTGAAACAGGGAAAGCAGGTGAATTTATCGAGCTTTCAGGAGAATTTTACAGTGAAATACACAACGAAGTGCAAACTCAGTAACTTTACACAAACTTACCATCTCACCCATTGTTGATATTATCACTTGGTAAGTAAACACTAAAAATCTCTACATTTGACAGTGTAAAGTAAACCACGGGCAGAATCCTCCGCAGCTCTGTAGACCACATCGGGAGTTTGATTATGATCATCGGCAGCTGCTCTTTCTACTCGATTGCTAATTTACCGAATTGTGTCTGAAATGGACGGCTCACGGAAGGTGCAGTTTTGGCTAGTATTGTTCTTCTGCATCTTTGCTAAAGAAAATAAAAGAACACTTGTAAACACAGGACTGTACACATACAGCAATTATGATGATTATTAATATTATGAAGAATCTACACCTAATCCCCCTCCTAAAAGGTAGATGGGGTGCCAATACTTGTGCATTAACAACAGATTTTCTTTAGTCGGTAATGATATACTAACACAGTGACCTGTGTGGAAGTTGTAGCTGATTAAAGGGACACTTGGTGCATCTACAAGTCCATGAAGTCAACCGTGTCTGTTATAGTGTTGATGTTCTCACGTCAGTGTACGCATCACTAATCAGGAAAATGCCGGAAACTTTAGATATGTGCTGATTTAGATATGTTTTTTACCCCAGGGTTCATTCATGCTGTTTCACATGATCATATGATGAGTCAAGGACCAGGGAAGCGGGGAAAGACCTCAAAAAACGGTACAGACACCAATGACTCACCTTCTGACGTGTGCTGCGTCACTGATCAAATCATTTACATTTGAATTAAAATGTTCTCTAAACAATTTAGACATTTAGATTATTTAACTAATCTGGTTTTACTCTGGACTTTTTGGAAGTTAAGAACCCTTAATTTTTCAATGAAATATGCAAAATTATCTGGGTTCTTCTTAATACCTAGAACCAGTCAGGTTTACTGTGGCTTCTTGGTTCTTGATACACTGTGAGACAAAAAAACAACAACCCAAAAACAGTTCTTTAAGGATAATTAAAGGCTCATTGAAAAAATTAAAAGTTCCAATCATCCTAAAATAGTTCTACTTGGAGAGTTTATGAAAGGGAAACTCTTTTTGTACGGTTCTACGTAGAGTAGAACCTGTAGAGGGTTTAGAAGCTGGTAAGGGTTCACTGGATAATTAAGGTTTCTTAGGTTTTTTTTTTTGGTTTTTTTTTAAAAATGCTTCCACTTAGAACCCGGTCTGATAGAGAAACACTTTGTTGTAGGGTTCTACATAGAACCTTTAAGGATATAGATTCTGCTAAAGGCTCATTGGATAATTAAGAGTTCTTAGCTTCTTAAAATGGTTGTACTTGGAACCTTTTCTGACAGGGAAACACTCAGTTGTAGGGTTCTACATAGAACTGGTCTAAGACTGAAGAAGCTGATAATCTGTGGTGCTCCATTAGACCTACTCATGAGCTTTTCGACATTTTACGGAGAAAAACAAAATGTATTTCCTGTGGCAGAGTGCATCATAAAGTCAGTAAAGGACCCGAGGAACCTGGCGAAGATGGAGAGTACGTTCGGAACCTGGATGAAAGACACAGCAGTGGGAGATGATGAGAAGATCTGGGTAGCAGAACATTTCTCAGGTACGTCATCGGACGTGAGGAGATTGAGAGGCCGCTGTGTTCTAGCTCTCCTTAAATCAGTGTGATGCCGTCACGTATACCGTGTATAACTATCCCACAGCGCTGCTGAGTGCTGGATCGTGATTGGTCAGGAGGAGTTGATTAGTTTTCTAGAACAGCAGCTCAGCTGCAAATCACCGGTGTATATTAATGCACTCGTTCTACTGTATATTAGTGCGTTATCGTTTCTATAGTAACACTCATTCACAGGGACCTGTAATGGGGTTTTCTGTGAGGAGATTTCCAGGTGAGATCATGTCTCCATCTGCTGTAGGTCGCATTATGAAGGAGTTCAGCAGCATCGCCGCGTGGCAGAACAGCAGCAGCAAGTCCATCGACGTGAAGAAGTTTTTCCAAGGATGCGGACATTTAGTTCACAACAACTTCCTTTACTACCACATCGCCGGAACCTACAGCATCGCCCGGTAAGAAATATGGACATATTTCCATCATATCTAACCATGAAATGATCAACTGCTCAGGCAGGCGTGGAACACGTAGCCAATACGTAGTTCTTTATCTTTGGATTTTACATCAAACATTTTAATCATGATCATGATTTTAGCTTTGTGTACAAGACGACTGTATAAGTGGAGATTTATATATTAATATTTGCCATTTTGGACTTGGGCCTTTTCTCTTTTTTTGCCCAGGAGTGTAAACTGGAACATAAGTAAATGAACCATTTCTACCAATCAAACTTTTACAAACCTAGCCTAGTTACAATGTTACGTTCAAGTTTGTAAAGTCTTTACAAGTTTGTAGTGTACTTAGAAACATTTTTACAAAGAAACGATGTAAATATTGTAGTAAACACTTAGAGAAAATCTACATTTATGGCACTTTCACAGATATAATCTTCACACGGAGACGTTCCGCACGCTGGCCGTAGAGAACGCGTTCTACCACAACCTGTCCTACCTGCTGCGGAACTCGAAGACCTACTTCAAAATGGCGGCGGATGAAAGCGGCTTGTGGCTCGTCTTCGCCTCGAGCGTCGACGAGAACATCGTGGTGGCGCAACTGGACGAGAAAACGTTCTCTATAACGGCGTACATCAACACCAGCTACCCGAGAAGCAAAGCGGGAAATGCCTTCATCGCGTGCGGCGTCCTCTACGTCACTGACGTTAAAGACACCAGAGTGACCTACGCCTTCGATCTCCTCAAACAAAAACCTCTCAACGTTAGCTTCGACCTCTGGACTCCGGCTAGCGTGCTATCCATGATGTCCTACAATCCTAAAGACCGGCATTTATACGTTTGGGACAGCGGACACGTCCGATCCTACGGAGTCCATTTTCTTTCTGATGACTGATTACAGTTTTTAATATATGAAATCCTCTGGGTCCTAGAGGACTGGTTTACTTTCAAAAGTACTCTTCACTAATATAGCGTTCACGTCCCTTCCTTTAACCCCCCAATTTATTCCTAATTGATTTCATCGCAAAACACCACAGAGGATACAGTCATTTTTAAACATCACAACCAGTCTCTCTCTCTCTCTTTTTTTTTTTTCTATTGGAATATTTTAAAAGAAATATGCATCTATTTATGCAAATGAGGCGTTGTCTAATTAAATATGCATGATTTCGCATACTTTCTACAACCAAAAGTCTAAATCGAGGATGACGTCAGAATCAGAATGTTGATTTCACTGCTCAGACTTTTACAGACGTTTGTTGGAATGCGACTTTCAGTATAAAAATCAAACATAAATCCAACAACACGCGATATTTCGAGCAGTTCCTCGGTAATAAGCTTCTAGTTTGGGCTAGGACCATTTTAATATAATGTGGTTTAAATAATGTATTTACACACTAGTTTAGTGGCATTCATAAAGTTTCTTTTTTTTTTTAAAAAAATTTGACCTCTATAATCATCATAACCTAAAAACAAGCTTTTCAGAGATATGACGTGATTTTGAAGTGGGCGGAGCTTAAAGCCTTCTTTTAAGTTGCAGATAAAGTTTAAGATGAAATGGCGGACCAACACAGTGAAAATAGATGGAATTTAACACTCTGAAATGTGATGAGTACGAAGGAGGCGCTGTTACAGGAAGTCTAACACCTCAGTGTGTCGAGTCTATATAACGGTGACATCGTCGTACCCGTACTGGCTCTATTACGCTTTCGAAACTCACAGATTTCATTTTTGTTCCAATGAAAGCGCGAGACAAGACAAAACGAAACGAAAGGCGTGAACAAGATCTAGAAAGATTCCGTTCTCAAATTTCTCGCGAGTCGAAAAACGCAGATTCTTTCTAATGATACGTTCTGTAAGTGTTCATGAAATAAAAAGCAGATTTTGAACTTGACTGTATTCATGAACTCCAGTCAGACTGCAATTCAATTTTGACCTGGAAAGATGTGAATTATTTCATCTTGAGGATGATCGGTGTTCCAGTATGAAGTACGGCACCTTAGCGAACGCTCGGGACCGGAAACAAACATTCGGTTCTTTCCACCTTAATTAAATGATATGAACAGTTGGGTGATTTGTTCTGAACTGTACTGTATTCGAGGTTGTTCATACGTTACACATCGCACTGTTTTTGGCTTGCGCCTTATAAATGTTGTTACAAACTATGCTGAATATTAACCTCTTTATTCCAGTATACACTTTACACACATCGTTTCTAACAATTATCAGTAACAAAGTGTTTCTAACACAGATCCTTTCCATTGTTATTCCTACAAACATCTATATCTCAATAAATAAAAGTCGTCAATGCGTTTGTGTTCGAATGAAAAGGTGACGACAATCTCCGCGCTTATGTTTGTTCATGTACATGAACGTATTCATCATGGGGGGAGGACGACTTTAAAATTAGCGCGCTAGCTACACCTTCGGAGGGAAAACTTTAGTATAACCACTAGACCCGTTTTCGTTATTAGTGAGCATCAGTGAAGCGGAGTCTTCGTTGATTTCCACGTAGTCTATAGTGTTTCATATCTAAACACGCAGGTCATGGCCGAGGACGGAGAGAACAGGAAACTGCAGCAGAATTATTTGTACACAGCCAATTATTCTGCTGAATAATTCTGCTGCAGTTTCTTACGGTCACGAGAAGTCATTTCCATGAACTCGAGAAACTCCCGATGCCGCCACCAGTGGACGTGAGCGGGAAAACGAACGGGCAGATGAAAGAAGAAGAAATTTATTCAACTTACTTTACAAAGGTAAAACTCTGACCATGACAGAACGATCCCTGTTGTTCCAGAACGTTCCTCACACACGGCATGACCTGCTTAATAAGTACACTCCAGACGAGCAGCGAAAGGACCGTCGGGTTCAGCACACACTCGTTCTCACACACACACACACACACACACACACACACACGTACAGGATGGCCAGCAGACCGTACACAAACACAACGAGTTTAATAAATAGATCACATACATCCAAAACAAATATACATCTATTGCAGCCAGTATGATCAAAACCAAACAGAATCAATTCAAACGGTTCGTACACGCTCTTCCCAGCTACTTCAATATCTATAGTTCATTATATTTATATATTTATATTCATTTAAAACTAAACATTCATCTGGATATAGAACATTTCCCCCTAAAACGTCCTCCAGGCTGTCCGACTTGCACCGCGTCTCCACATCCGAGTGCCGACGTGTAC
>CM022777.1:2940301-2942801 GCA_012411365.1 Ameiurus melas
CACGGTGTTGTACTGGTGTTTACTCGGTGTTGTACAGGTGTTTACATGGTGTTGTACCAATGTTTACACGGTGTTGTACTGGTGTTTACTCGGTGTTGTACAGGTGTTTACATGGTGTTGTACCAATGTTTACACGGTGTTGTACTGGTGTTTACTCGGTGTTGTACCGGTGTTTACTCGGTGTTGTACAGGTGTTTACATGGTGTTGTACAATGTTTACAGGTGTTGTACGGTGTTTACTCTGTGTTGTACAGGTGTTACATGGTGTTGTACCAATGTTTACACGGGTGTTGTACTGGTGTTTATTAGTGTTGTACGGTGTTTACATGGTGTTGTACTGGTGTTTACCAGTGTTTACATGGTGTTGTACTGGTGTGTACATGGTGTTGTACCATGTTTACACTGTGTTGTACTGGTGTTTACCGGTGTTGTACAGGTGTTTATACGGTGTTGTACCAATGTTTACACGGTGTTGTACCGGTGTTTACATGGTGTTGTACTGGTGTGTACATGGTGTTGTACCAATGTTTACACGGTGTTGTACCGGTGTTTACATGGTGTTGTACTGGTGTGTACATGGTGTTGTACTGGTGTGTACATGGTGTTGTACAGGTGTTTACTCGGTGTTGTACAGGTGTTTACTCGGTGTTGTACCGGTGTTTACATGGTGTTGTACCAATGTTTACTCGGTGTTGTACCGGTGTTTATACGGTATTGTACTGGTGTTTACATGGTATTGTACCGGTGTTTACTCTGTGTTTATTCAGTGTTGTACCGGGGTTTATACGGCGTTGTACCACGGTCGTGTCTTTCTGCATCATGCTGGTGTTTGCTCTGCATCATGAATGAGCTGGAGAAACGAGTGATATGGCTGTGTGTGTGTGTGTGTGTGTGTGTGTGTGTGTTATCAGCAGTAGAGGACACCCAGCAGCGGAGATGACGCACGCCGCCACCTTGGTCTGTCCGGTGTTTATTGTTTATTTATTATTTAGTCCTCTAACAGCACTGCGTGTTCTTATCAGTGCTCACAGACTCGTCACAGCGAGTGTTTAGACCAAATCAACACTGTTTGTGTTACACTGATAACACGACAAAGAATATACACAACACTCACAACCGTCTATCTCTCTCTCTCTCCTCATCTCTCTCTCTCTCCCTCTCTCTCTCTCCTCGTCTCTCTCTCTCTCTCTCTCTCTCTCCTCGTCTATCTCTCTCTCTCTCTCTCCCCTCTCTCTCTCTCGTCTCTCTCTCTCTCGTCTCTCTCTCTGTCTCTCTCTTCCTTGTCTCTCTCTCCTCTCTCGTCTCTCTCTCTCTTCTCTCTCTCTCTCTCTTCTCTCTCTTCTCCTCTCTCTCCTCATTCTCTCTCTCTCGGTCTCTCTTCTTCTCTCTCTCTCTCCTCGTCTCTCTCTGTCTCTCTCTCTCCCTCATCTCTCTCTCCCTCTCTCTCTCCCTCCTCTCTCTCTCTCTCTCTCTCCTCTCTCTCTCTCCTCGTCTGTCTCTCTCTCTCCGTCTCTCTCTCTCTCTCTCTCTCTCCTCGCCTATCTCTCTCTCTCCTCTCCTCGTTTTTCTCTCTCTCTCCCTCTCTCCTCGTCTCCTCTCTCTCATCTCTCCCTCGCTCTCTCCTCGTTCATCTCTCTCTCTCACCTCTCTTCTCTCTCTCTCTCTCTCTCTCATCTCCTCTCTCCTCGTCTCTCTCTCTCGTTTCTCTCTCTCTCTCGTTATCTCTCTCTCTTCTCATCTCTCTCTCTCTCTCTGCCTTCTCTCTCTCCATCTCTCTGCCTCTGCTCACACTGTGAACTTCATCAATGTGATCTCACTGGGAGTATTTCTATTACACTCATCTATATAATTACATGTGTACTCCGTGTGTGTGTGTGTACATATTTATTCATATAAACACTATGTATTAAGAGTGTAATCACACACACACACACACACACACACACACAAGTTCTATATCCTGTTATATATGATGTCGATATTTTAATATTTAATCTGCATGTTAATCTGGTTAATGTGTCACCTGGTGCAGGAATATGCTAATGTTGTGTTAATTTGTCAAGCACCTATCTTTGGCCCATGTTTTTATTTTATTTTATTATTTACTATATAAATATCTGAAAAGTAATGCATTGGAAAAATATTTCTGGGATGACATAATAACGGTAGATAATAATTACATTTATATATATTTTATACATTTTAATATCACATTTGATATGTTATTATTATTATTATATTATACAAAAGATAAAAATATTTAAACTTTTATTTTTGCTGTGTTTTAACGTTCAGTACTTTCAGCCTATACGGAACACACGTACCACGCTAGCACCCATGCTAGTTTGTCCGCTGCCGAGCCATGGCATAGAGGCGGAGACCGACATCGGGGGGAGGAAAGGGAGCGGGCTTGCCTGTGCAATGTTGGTGTGGGAGGAGCCGTATAGTCGTCTTCAGAGCTAAGGGGGGGGGGTGGGGGATGGGGGTAAACATTGGCAAA
>CM022777.1:2955301-2962801 GCA_012411365.1 Ameiurus melas
CATGCGTACAGACGTGACTCCGCCCCCTTTGGCTCCGTGCAGGCTGCAGTAGGTGAGGAAGACTCTGAGCAGCGCCTCGTTCTTCCTCAGCCAGGCTTTCCGTCTCTCGGCGTGCAGCTGTTTGGCCTGCAGTCTGCGCCGGTCCTGCAGGTGGCGCTCATACACATCCGTGTCACCCCTCTGCTCAAACTCGTCCCCTTCACCCGGCACGCTGCCGCTCCATTTCTCCAGCTCACCCACCGAACCCTGGCCTTCCACCTGAGGAGGAGCACAGAGTCGCTCAGCTAAAAGCAAGTCAGACCCAGCGAGATGAGGGGGCGTGGCCTAGAGTCTGAGGGCGGGGCCTAGCTTACAGATTTCGGTTTGGAGTGTTTTGTAAACTCTAAAGTATATTTTGTAAATGTACCTTATAGTTGCAGATGCGGTGCATGGCCTCGATCTCCTTCTCCAGCCAGTTGTAGAGCTGGAAGCGCAGTTTCCCTCCGTCCACCTCGTACCCGGTGGCGAGCGTGCGCAGCTCCGTCATCAGGATCTTCAGACATGCTCGGAACTTCAGCTGCTCGGCGATCACGTCCACCTTCCAATCGCCCGCTTTCTCCTCCTCCTGCTCCTCTTCCTCCTTCTTTTTCTCCTTCATCTGCAACCCCTTCTTATCCTCCTCCTCCTCTTCCTCTTCCTCCTCATCTCCCCAGTCCAGCTTCAGGTCATCATCGATCTTCATCACCGGCGCGCTCCAGTCCAGATCGGAGGCCCGGACACCGTTCTGGACCTCGGCGACGTTAGCCGTGGAAGCCGCCTTACTGGTCTTCTTGGTCACCTTGGGAATTTTGGACAGCACCTCGAGCGCTAGGACAGGGCAGCCCACTTTGAAGTGAGCGTTAGCGGTGGTGAAGAAGAGCTTGCGCTCGATCAGGTTGATCTGATCGGCGCTGCTGTTGCGCTCGGAGCCGTCCGGAGGCGCGAAGTGCCGGCGCACGATCAGAGGGTGCGTGCGCAGGTAGTTGTAGAAACTGAACACCACCGGGTTGCAGGACTTCACCATCACGTCTGAAACCCAAACGTCAGTTAAACCTTCACGTCAGAAAAGGAATAAACCACGATAAACATCATCATCATCATCAGAAATCATCGTGCTTCTGGAACACCGTCGTCCTTCACCGCCGCGTAAAGGCTCACCCGGATTCTCGTCGTCGTCTCTGGGAGTCTGCTCCAGCAGGGTGTCCAGCGCTCGGGTGTAATCCTTCATGATCCAGAAAGCGATGCTCCTGAGGAACGGGTCCGGGTGCATCTTACTGCAGGAGAACTCGGTTCCGTCCCGTCTGCAGCCCAGAACCTTCTCGTACAGGATCCCCTGACAGGTGGACGAGCTCTCGAAGTCGGCCTCGTACAGGCGAGCGACGATCATGGCCAGCTGGATGTCATCCATCTTCTCCAAGCACACCTGTACACAAAATAATACACGACGTGTCGGTGTCCATGGTACACGAGGGTGTGCGTCATATGTAGGTTACATTTCAATTGGGGCGTGTTTCATGCAAATTAGGTGTATATGAGAGTAAATCTGGGCGGGGTGCATGCGCGTATGTGTGTGTGTGTGTGTGTGTGTGTGTGTGTGTGTGCGGCGCACCTCGATGGCGTCTTTGAGTGATCCGGCGAGCAGGAAGAAGGCGGCCGACTGCTCGAAACGCTGTTTCCCCAGCAGAGAGAAAGCGTTCTTCAGCGCCGCCTTCCTCCACCGATCCTCACTGAAGTTATGGCTGAAAAACTGGGTCATCTTCTCATCACTCTGAGACCTGCACGACACACACACACACACACACACACACACACACACACGAGACCACGTGAGGTTATACTGATAAATGAATACATACAGAAGCCGTTGAATAGAAACCTTCACGTGAGACCTGGAAGTGTGTGGAGTGGACAGTATGAACACAGATACCTGAACAGGCCCCAGAGCACAGCTTTCCTCTTCATGGCCAAGTAGAAGAGTGCAGCATCGAGGGGATCGTTATTCCTCTGGAACGCTGCTTTGGCCACCTGGAGCACAGACAGAAACATTTACAGGCACTGTAAACCCACGCCGTAACGTTCACGCCGTAACGTTCACGCCGTCAGCTGAGAGGATCAGAGAGACAGGGCAGTCTTATATCTAATCCTGTTCAGACTGCATTTCAGGCGTGTGTTTGTGTGTTCCAGGTGTGGTGTGGTCAAAGTGTGTTGCAGGAGTGTTCCAGATGTGGTGTGTACCTGGTGTGTGTGTGTGTGTGTGTGTGTGTGTGTCACCTTCTCCACCATGCGCCTCAGCGTGTTGATGTTTCGGATCCACCAGCCGACACCGACAGCGCGAAGCTCGGACCACTGCAGGTCTCCTCTCTGCATGGCCGGGATCATGTTCAACATCTCCTCCTCGGCCTCGGAGTGAAACGCCCACGCAAAGTGACACGTAGAGACGCCTACACACACACACACACACACACACACACACACACACACACACACACAGCTGGTTAACAGGATGAAAGAGTGTTGTGATGTGTAAGTGTGAGAGGATGAGGGAGTTACCTTGGTGTAGCAGCTGCATGCGGTACAGAGGAGGAAGTGATGTAAGCAGACAGGTGTGTAAACGCATCGCCAGCAGGTACCTGAGACCGCACTCATCCAGAGCCTCACCACCTGGACCACACACACACACACACACACACGGCAAAGACAGGAGAGTACAGTGAGTAAACATACTGCTCACGGCTAACTGTGTTCAATAAAGTCCCCCGAATCCTGTGAATGGAAACACACACATATTATATATATATATATACACACACACACTACACACACTCATACATATATTTTAAATATATATAGATAGATAGATAGATAGATAGATACATACATATATACACACGCACATACACACACATATACATATATTTTAAATATATATAGATAGATAGATACATGCATATACACACACACACAATATATATATATATATATACACACATACACACACACTACACACTCATACATATATTTTAAATATATATATATATATATATATAGATAGATAGATAGATAGATAGATAGATAGATACATACATATATACACACGCACATACACACACTTATACCCACACACACACTTATACACACACACAGAGAGAGAGAGAGAGAGAGAGAGAGAGAGAAGCGCGCGTGTCCCTGAACCTCTCTGATGTCCTGATGTCTGGAACGTTCTGCTCACATCTCACCTTCTCTAAAAGACTAAATAAACACCAGCTGATCTGCTGTAGTGTAGGTGCGTGTGGAGAGCGTGATAATCGGCCTGTTTAATTAGTCTAGTGTCGGACATTAAGGCCGTTTAAGGAGATATGTTAATCACTCTGGATTTTATTTATATTGGTGTGAGAGAGAGAGAGAGAGAGAGAGAGAGAGAAATGTTCAAAGAGGAGTTAAGGGTGTAGGGAGAGTGGTGAAGGGTGTAGGGAGAGTGGTGAAGGGTGTAGGGGTGTAGGGAGAGCAGTGTAGGGAGAGCGGTGAAGGATGTAGGGAGAGCGGTGAAGGGTGTAGGGAGCGTGGTGAAGGGTGTAGGGAGCGTGGTGAAGGGTGTAGGGAGAGTGGTGAAGGATGTAGGAGTGTAAGGAGAGCGGTGAAGGATGTAGGGAGAGTGGTGAAGAATGTAGGGGTGTAGGGAGAGTGGTGAAAGATGTAGGGGTGTAGGGAGAGCGGTGAAGAGTGCAGGGAGAGTGGTGAAGGATGTAGGGGGGTAGGGAGAGTGGTTTAGGGAGAGCGGTGAAAGGTGTAGGGAGAGCGGTGAAGGATGTAGGGGTGTAGGGAGAGATGTAGGGGTGTAGGGAGAGCAGTGAAGGGTGTAGGGGTGTAGGGAGAGCGGTGTAGGGGTATAGGGAGAGTGGTGATGGATGTAGGGGTGTAGGGAGAGATGTAGGGGTGTAGGGAGAGCAGTGAAGGGTGTAGGGGTGTAGGGAGAGCGTGTAGGGGTATAGGGAGAGTGATGATGGATGTAGGGGTGTAGGGAGAGCAGTGAAGGGTGTAGGGGTGTAGGGAGAGCGGTGTAGGGGTGTAGGGAGAATGGTGATGGATGTATGGGTATAGGGGGAGCAGTGAAGGATGTAGGGGTGTAGGGAGAGTGGTGAAGGGTGTAGGGAGAGTGGTGATGGATGTAGGGAGAGTGGTGAAGGATGTAGGAGTGTAGGGAGAGTGGTGAAGGATGTAGGGGTGTAGGGAGAGCAGTGTAGGGAGAGCGGTGAAGGATGTAGGGAGAGCGGTGAAGGGTGTAGGGAGAGTGGTGAAGGGTGTAGGGAGCGTGGTGAAGGGTGTAGGGTGAGTGGTGAAGAATGTAGGGGTGTAGGGAGAGTGGTGATGGATGTAGGGAGAGTGGTGAAGGATGTAGGGGTGTAGGGAGAGCGGTGAAGGATGTAGGGAGAGTGGTGAAGAATGTAGGGGTGTAGGGAGAGTGGTGAAAGATGTAGGGGTGTAGGGAGAGCGGTGTAGGGAGAGCAGTGAAGAGTGCAGGGAGAGTGGTGAAGGATGTAGGGGGGTAGGGAGAGTGGTTTAGGGAGAGCGGTGAAGGGTTAAGGGGAGCGGTGAAGGATGTAGGGGTGTAGGGAGAGATGTAGGGGTGTAGGGGTGTAGGGAGAGCGGTGTAGGGGTATAGGGAGAGTGGTGATGGATGTAGGGGTGTAGGGAGAGCAGTGAAGGGTGTAGGGGTGTAGGGAGGAGGCGGTGTAGGGGTGTAGGGAGAGTGGTGATGGATGTATGGGTATAGGGGGAGCAGTGAAGGATGTAGGGGTGTAGGGAGAGTGGTGAAGGGTGTAGGGGTGTAGGGAGAGTGGTGAAGGGTGTAGGGAGAGTGGTGAAGGATGTAGGGGTGTAGGGAGAGTGGTGTAGGGGTGTAGGGAGAGTGGTGATGGATTTATGGGTGTAGGGGGAGCAGAGTAGGGAGAGAGGTGAAGGGTGTAGGGAGAGTGGTGATGGATGTAGGGGTGTAGGGAGAGTGGTGTAGGGGTGTAGGGAGAGTGGTGATGGATTTATGGGTGTAGGGGGAGCGGTGTAGGGAGAGTGGTGATGGATGTAGGGGGTAGGGAGAGTGGTGTAGGGGTGTAGGGAGAGTGGTGATGGATTTATGGGTGTAGGGGGAGCAGTGTAGGGAGAGCGGTGAAGGATGTAGGGGTGTAGGGAGCGCAGTGTAGGGAGAGTGGTGAAGGATGTAGGGAGAGTGGTGAAGGATGTAGGGAGAGTGGTGAAGGATGTAGGGGTGTAGGGAGCGCAGTGTAGGGAGAGTGGTGAAGGATGTAGGGAGAGTGGTGAAGGATGTAGGGGTGTAGGGAGAGGGGTGAAGGATGTAGGGGTGTAGGGAGAGCGGTGAAGGATGTAGGGAGAGTGGTGAAGGATGTAGGGAGAGTGGTGAAGGATGTAGGGGTGTAGGGAGAGCGGTGAAGGATGTAGGGAGAGTGGTGAAGGGTGTAGGGAGAGCGGTGATGGATGTAGGGGTGTAGGGAGAGCGGTGAAGGATGTAGGGAGAGTGGTGAAGGGTGTAGGGAGAGTGGTGAAGGGTGTAGGGAGAGCGGTGAAGGATGTAGGGAGAGCGGTGAAGGATTTAGGGAGAGCGGTGATGGATGTAGGGGTGTAGGGAGAGCGGTGAAGGGTGTAGGGGTGTAGGGAGAGTGGTGAAGTGTGTAGGGAGAGCGGTGAAGGATGTAGGGAGAGCGGTGATGGATGTAGGGGTGTAGGGAGAGCGGTGAAGGATGTAGGGAGAGCGGTGATGGATGTAGGGGTGTAGGGAGAGCGGTGAAGGATGTAGGGAGAGCGGTGAAGGGTGTAGGGGTGTAGGGAGAGCGGTGTAGGGAGAGCGGTGAAGAGTGCAGGGGAGGTGGTGAAGGATGTAGGGGGTAGGGAGAGTGGTTTAGGGAGAGCCGGTGAAGGGTGTAGGGAGAGCGGTGAAGGATGTAGGGGTGTAGGGAGAGTGTTAGGGGTGTAGGGAGAGCAGTGAAGGGTGTAGGGGTGTAGGGAGAGCGTGTAGGGGTATAGGGGAGTGGTTGATGGATGTAGGGGTGTAGGGAGAG
Organism: Ameiurus melas; assembly: GCA_012411365.1. Classification (NCBI taxonomy): domain Eukaryota; kingdom Metazoa; phylum Chordata; class Actinopteri; order Siluriformes; family Ictaluridae; genus Ameiurus; species Ameiurus melas. Next base: position 2,961,388 of record CM022777.1, read on the forward strand.
ATGTAGGGGTGTAGGGGTGTAGGGAGAGCGGTGAAGGATGTAGGTAGAGCGGTGAAGGGTGTAGGGGTGTAGGGAGAGCAGTGAAGGGTGTAGGGGTGTAGGGAGAGCGGTGTAGGGGTGTAGGGGTATAGGGAGAGCGAAGAAACCTCACCTCTGTACTGCTTATCAGTGGCTCCGCCCACCTCTGCGCTGGTGGTTGCCACGGTATCGGCAAGCGCAACCAGGAACATCTGCTCGAGGCGGGTGAGTCCAGGCAGGCTGGAGTGCATCAGGTGAGAGGAGAGCACCTGTGCGTGTTCCGGACCGAAACAGGTAGGGCCGTACTGCGACAGATCAATCACACGAGTCTTCTTCTCCTTCTTCTCCGCTTTGTCTGCCCATGCGAAGTTCGCAAAGTCATCAGTGTTTTCGGCGGAGTCCTGGAACAAATCTGAGTACTGATCCTCTGAAGACTTCCGCGTCTCCCGCTCCTGACATTTCACGTCATCGGCTAGTTTGTTTCTGTAAGAGGTGTCGAGGTCGGCCGAGAGCAAGGCGTACAGTGGGAGCGGAGGGATGGAGTTGATTTCGGTGTAATCGCGTCCGCCGTCTCTCCCGGCAACGATTGTGTCCTTGGCGGTGCTTCCGGTGACGCTGATGGTGCGAGACAGGTGTCGCCTGGCTCCGCCCTCTCCTGCCACGGCGTCTCTAACCACGGCGACCTCGCCGGCGATGCACTTGACCAGGTGAGACAGGATAGCCTTCGCACGTCTCACCTTCCCTAAATCCATCAGCTCTAACAGCTGGGTGGGGTGGTACTGAGGCAAAGTGGGGGACAGAGAATGCGCTGCCTCGAAAAGTCCGCCATCTTGGATTACGGCAGGAACTCGTATCACGTCGTCCGTCATCTCGATCGTGCCTTTTTTCACCGTGAAAGCGTCATCGTTGTCCTCGGAGTCGCTGGGCTTCTTATCCTGGTACCACTGAGCATAGACGTGCATCTCGCAGTCCATCCCGATCACCAGGATTCCGTCTCGGACCCAAGAAAGAGAAACGGGAAGAGACGGCGTCCCATCCACGGAGGAAACCAGATCGACGGAGCGCAGAAGAACCCAGCGTGAGCGGACGCCCTGCTTAACGCTGCCCCCTAGAGGCAGGGTGACGACGGCCATGCCATCTTTCCCGCCAGTTTGCTCGGCGACGATGCCCGAGATCCGTCCGTACATCAGGATGCTGGCTCCGACGCCGACGGTGAGGATGTGCGATCCGTCTTCTTTCGAGAGCCAATCCAGGTGCACAAAGTGCTTAATATTAGGGTTCTGTGTTCTAACAAACAGATCAGACTTGCTATAAACAACCAGGTTGCTGTCCACGCTGATTCTGGGGTCCAAAGCACTGACGGGTTTCCCGAAGTCCTCCAGATGGATAGTCTGCT
>CM022777.1:2972801-2985301 GCA_012411365.1 Ameiurus melas
GTGATTGGTACTGTAATGACAAAAATTAGTGTCTAAAGCACTTCATATAACACCTGTTGTCCCTGACACTGTGTGTGTGTGTGTGTGTGTGTGTGTCTGTGTGAGAGCCCATCCTCACTCCTGATTTATTAATGGAAGTAGAGCAGGAGGATCTAAAAGCCTCGGACAGATGCTCACTCAGCACATCACAGCCATGACTAGGCAAACACACACACACACACACACACACTCACACAGCAAAATGTAAAACAAGGGCACAAGGATAAAAGAGAGAGAGTGGGGGAGAGATGCAAAAGAGATGTATTACAGAGGGACATAAAACAGAGTGACCGTCAGACCACATTCACATTATCTCTCCCTCTCTCTCCCTCTCACATATATATATATACACACACACACACACACACACACACACGCATGAAAATCCTCTTGGTCATTTGATATCTGCAGGCAAGCTCCTACAAGCACTGTATGCCCACCCACACACACACACACACACACACACACACACACACACAGCTCATTTATGTAACACTACAGTATAATGTGTGTGTGGGTGGAATAACACTGTGACTGACACACTACTATTCAGGAATGATTGTGTACTACATCTAGATCAACACTCACAATATAATGTATATAATGTAGACAAAGTGTGTAGTGTATAGTGTAGATATGTAGTGAGTGTAGTGTATAGTGTAGATATGTAGTGTACAGTGTAGATATGTAGTGAGTGTAGTGTATAGTGTAGATATGTAGTGTACAGTGTAGATATACAGTGAGTGTAGTGTATAGTGTAGATATGTAGTGAGTGTAGTGTACAGTGTAGATATGTAGTGAGTGTAGTGTATAGTGTAGATATGCAGTGAGTGTAGTGTATAGTGTAGATATGCAGTGAGTGTAGTGTACAGTGTAGATATGTACTGTATAGTGTAGATATGCAGTGAGTGTAGTGTATAGTGTAGATATGCAGTGAGTGTAGTGTACAGTGTAGATATGCAGTGAGTGTAGTGTAGTGTAGATATGTAGTGAGTGTAGTGTACAGTGTAGATATGCAGTGAGTAGTGTATAGTGTAGATATGCAGTGAGTGTAGTGTACAGTGTAGATATGTAGTGAGTGTAGTGTACAGTGTAGATATGCAGTGAGTGTAGTGTATAGTGTAGATATGCAGTGAGTGTAGTGTAGTGTAGATATGTGGTGAGTGTAGTGTACAGTGTAGATATGCAGTGAGTGTAGTGTACAGTGTAGATATGTACTGTATAGTGTAGATATGCAGTGAGTGTAGTGTATAGTGTAGATATGTAGTGAGTGTAGTGTACAGTGTAGATATGTACTGTATAGTGTAGATATGCAGTGAGTGTACTGTATAGTGTAGATATGCAGTGAGTGTAGTGTATAGTGTAGATATGTAGTGAGTGTAGTGTACAGTGTAGATATGTACTGTATAGTGTAGATATGCAGTGAGTGTAGTGTATAGTGTAGATATGCAGTGAGTGTAGTGTACAGTGTAGATATGCAGTGAGTGTAGTGTAGTGTAGATATGTAGTGAGTGTAGTGTACAGTGTAGATATGCAGTGAGTAGTGTATAGTGTAGATATGCAGTGAGTGTAGTGTACAGTGTAGATATGTAGTGAGTGTAGTGTACAGTGTAGATATGCAGTGAGTGTAGTGTATAGTGTAGATATGCAGTGAGTGTAGTGTAGTGTAGATATGTGGTGAGTGTAGTGTACAGTGTAGATATGCAGTGAGTGTAGTGTACAGTGTAGATATGTACTGTATAGTGTAGATATGCAGTGAGTGTAGTGTATAGTGTAGATATGTAGTGAGTGTAGTGTACAGTGTAGATATGTACTGTATAGTGTAGATATGCAGTGAGTGTACTGTATAGTGTAGATATGCAGTGAGTGTAGTGTATAGTGTAGATATGTAGTGAGTGTAGTGTACAGTGTAGATATGTACTGTATAGTGTAGATATGCAGTAGAGTGCTACTGTACAGTGTAGATATGCAGTAAGTGTAGTGTATAGTGTAGATATGCAGTGAGTGTAGTGTACAGTGTAGATATGCACTGTATAGTGTAGATATGCAGTGAGTGTAGTGTATAGTGTAGAATATGCAGTGAGTGTAGTGTACAGTGTAGTATGTAGTGAGTTCAGTGTACAGTGTAATATGTAGTGAGTGCAGTGTACAGTGTAGATATGTACTGTATAGTGTGAGATATGCAGTGAGTGTAGTGTATAGTGTAGATATGTAGTGAGCGTAGTGTACAGTGTAGATATGTACTGTATAGTGTAGATATGCAGTGAGTGTAGTGTATAGTGTAGTATGCAGTGAAGTGTTGTACAGTGTGAAATATGCAGTGAGTGTAGTGTACAGTGTGTATATATAGTGAGTATAGTACAGTGTGAGTATGTACTGTATAGTAGTAGATATGCAGTGAAGTGCTTAGTGTAGATATGCAGTGAGTGTAGTGTATACAGTGTAGATATGTACTGTATAGTGTAGATATACAGTGAGTGTAGTGTACAGTGTAGATATGCAGTGAGGTGTAGTGTATAGTGTAGATATGCAGTGAGTGTAGTGTATAGTGTAGATATGCAGTGAGTGTAGTGTACAGTGGTAGATATGAAGTTTAGTACAGTGTATTGCATATGCAGTGAGTGTAGTGTACAGTGTAGATATGCAGTAGTGTAGTGTATAGTGTAGATATGCAGTGAGTTTAGTGTATAGTGTAGATATGTACTGTATAGTGTAGATATGCAGTAGAGTGTAGTGTATAGCATGGAGTATACGAGTGAGTGTAGTGTACAGTGTAGATATGCAGTGAGTTTAGTGTACAGTGTAGATATGTACTGTATAGGTAGATATAAGTAGTAGTACGAGTGTAGATATGTAGTGAGTGTAGTGTACAGTGTAGATATGTAGTGAGTGTAGTGTACAGTGTAGATATGCTAGTGAGTGCTAGTGTACAGTGTAGATATGTACTGTATAGTGTAGATATGCAGTGAGTGTAGTGTAGTGTAGATATGCAGTAGGTAGTGTATATAGAATGTACATTATAGTTAGAATATGCAGTGAGTGTAGTGTATAGCGTAGATATGCAGTGAGTGTAGTGTACAGTGTAGATATACAGTGAAGTATTAGTTACAGATATTATATGTAAGTGTAGTGTACAGTGTAGATATGTATAGTAGTGTAATATATACTGTATAGTAGAATATCAGTAGGTGTAGTGTATAGTGTAGATATGCAGTGAGGTGTAGTGTACAGTGTAGATATGTACTGTATAGTGTAGATATGCAGTGAGTGTAGTGTACAGTGTAGATATGCAGTGAGTGTAGTGTACAGTGTAGATATGTACTGTATAGTGTAGATATGCAGTAGGTGTAGTGTATAGGTGTAGATATGCAGTGTGTAGTGTACAGTGTAGATATGCAGTGAGTGTAGTGTATAGTGTAGATATGCAGTGAGTGTAGTGTACAGTGTAGATATGCAGTGAGTGTAGTTACGCAGTGTAGAGTATGCAGAGTGTAGTGTACAGTGTAAATATGTACTGTATAGTGTAGATATGCAGTGAGTGTAGTGTACAGTGTAGATCACGTGAGTGTAGTGTACAGTGTAGATATGCAGTGAGTGTAGTGTACAGTGTAGATATGCTAGTGAGTGTAGTGTACAGTGTAGATATGTAGTGAGTGTAGTGTACAGTGTAGATATGCAGTGAGTGTAGTGTATAGTGTAGATATGCAGTGAGTGTAGTGTAGTGTACAAGATATGTAGTGAGTGTGAGTGTACAGTGTAGATATGCAGTGAGTAGTGTACAGTGTAGATATGCAGTAGTAGTGTACAGTGTAGATATGTAGTGAGTGTAGTGTACAGTGTAGATGTGTAGTGGTGCAGTGTACAGTGTAGATATGCGAGTGAAGTGTAGTGTACTGTAGATATGTAGTGAGTGTGTGTACAGTGTAGATATGTAGTGAGTGTAGTGTACAGTGTAGATATGTACTGTATAGTGTTAGATATGCAGTGAGTGTAGTGTATAGTGTAGATATGCAGTGAGTGTTTGTACAGTGTAGATATGTAGTGAGTGTAGTGTACAGTGTAGATATGTAGTGTACAGTGTAGATATGCAGTGAGTGCTAGTTACAGTGTAGATATGCAGTGAGTGTAGTGTACAGTGTAGATATGCAGGGAGTGCAGTGTATAGTGTAGATATGCAGGGAGTGTAGTGTATAGGTAGATATGCAGTGGTGTAGTGTATAGTGTAGATATGTAGTGAGTGTAGTGTACAGTGTAGATATGGCATTTGGTGTAGATATGTAGTGAGTGTTAGTGACAGTGTAGATATGCAGTGGGTATGTACATGTAGATATGCAGTGAGTGTAGGTCATGTAATGTACTGTATAGTGTAGATATGCAGGGGTGTAGTGTACAGTGTAGATATGCAGTGAGTGTAGTGTACAGTGTAGATATGCAGTGAGTGTAGTGTACAGTGTAGATATGTAGTGAGTGTATGTACAGTGTAGATATGCAGTGAGTGTAGTGTAGATATGCAGTGAGTGTAGTGTACTATGTAGATATGTAGTGAGTGTAGTGTAAGTGTAGAATGCCAGTGTAGTGTAGTGTACTGGGTAGTAGTGAGTGTAGTGAGTGTAGTAGATATGCAGGAGTGCAGTGTATAGTGTGGATATGCAGGTGTAGTGCTATAGTGTAGATATGCAGTGAGGTAGTGTATAGTGTAGATATGCAGTGGAGTGTAGTGTACAGTGTAGATATGCAGTGAGTATATTGTCAGTGTAGATATGCAGTGAGTGTAGTGTACAGTGTAGATATGTAGTGAGTGTAGTGTACAGTGTAGCTAGCCAGTTGGAGTGTAGTGTACAGTGTAGATATGTACTGTATAGTGTAGATATGCAGTGAGTGTAGTGTACAGTGTAGATATGTAGTGAGTGTAGTGTACAGTGTAGATATGTAGTGAGTGTAGTGTACAGTGTAGATATGTAGTGAGTGTAGTGTACAGTGTAGATATGTACTGTATAGTGTAGATATGCAGTGAGTGTAGTGTATAGTGTAGATATGCAGTGAGTGTAGTGTATAGTGTAGATATGTACTGTATAGTGTAGATATGCAGTGAGTGTAGTGTATAGCGTAGATATGCAGTGAGTGTAGTGTACAGTGTAGATATGCAGTGAGTGTAGTGTACAGTGTAGATATGTAGTGAGTGTAGTGTACAGTGTAGATATGTAGTGAGTGTAGTGTACAGTGTAGATATGTACTGTATAGTGTAGATATGCAGTGAGTGTAGTGTATAGTGTAGATATGCAGTGAGTGTAGTGTACAGTGTAGATATGTACTGTATAGTGTAGATATGCAGTGAGTGTAGTGTACAGTGTAGATATGCAGTGAGTGTAGTGTACAGTGTAGATATGTACTGTATAGTGTAGATATGCAGTGAGTGTAGTGTATAGTGTAGATATGCAGTGTGTAGTGTACAGTGTAGATATGCAGTGAGTGTAGTGTATAGTGTAGATATGCAGTGAGTGTAGTGTACAGTGTAGATATGCAGTGAGTGTAGTGTACAGTGTAGATATGCAGTGAGTGTAGTGTACAGTGTAGATATGTACTGTATAGTGTAGATATGCAGTGAGTGTAGTGTACAGTGTAGATATGCAGTGAGTGTAGTGTACAGTGTAGATATGCAGGGAGTGCAGTGTATAGTGTAGATATGCAGGGAGTGTAGTGTATAGTGTAGATATGCAGTGAGTGTAGTGTATAGTGTAGATATGTAGTGAGTGTAGTGTACAGTGTAGATATGTAGTGAGTGTAGTGTAGATATGTAGTGAGTGTAGTGTACAGTGTAGATATGCAGTGAGTAGTGTACAGTGTAGATATGCAGTGAGTGTAGTGTACAGTGTAGATATGTACTGTATAGTGTAGATATGCAGGGAGTGTAGTGTACAGTGTAGATATGCAGTGAGTGTAGTGTACAGTGTAGATATGCAGTGAGTGTAGTGTACAGTGTAGATATGTAGTGAGTGTAGTGTACAGTGTAGATATGCAGTGAGTGTAGTGTAGATATGCAGTGAGTGTAGTGTACTATGTAGATATGTAGTGAGTGTAGTGTATAGTGTAGATATGCAGTGAGTGTAGTGTACTGTGTAGATATGTAGTGAGTGTAGTGTACAGTGTAGATATGCAGGGAGTGCAGTGTATAGTGTAGATATGCAGGGAGTGTAGTGTATAGTGTAGATATGCAGTGAGTAGTGTATAGTGTAGATATGCAGTGAGTGTAGTGTACAGTGTAGATATGCAGTGAGTAGTGTACAGTGTAGATATGCAGTGAGTGTAGTGTACAGTGTAGATATGTAGTGAGTGTAGTGTACAGTGTAGATATGTAGTGAGTGTAGTGTACAGAGTAGATATGCAGTGAGTGTAGTGTACAGTGTAGATATGTACTGTATAGTGTAGATATGCAGTGAGTGTAGTGTACAGTGTAGATATGTAGTGAGTGTAGTGTACAGTGTAGATATGTAGTGAGTGTAGTGTACAGTGTAGATATGTAGTGAGTGTAGTGTACAGTGTAGATATGTACTGTATAGTGTAGATATGCAGTGAGTGTAGTGTATAGTGTAGATATGCAGTGAGTGTAGTGTATAGTGTAGATATGTACTGTATAGTGTAGATATGCAGTGAGTGTAGTGTATAGCGTAGATATGCAGTGAGTGTAGTGTACAGTGTAGATATGCAGTGAGTGTAGTGTACAGTGTAGATATGTAGTGAGTGTAGTGTACAGTGTAGATATGTAGTGAGTGTAGTGTACAGTGTAGATATGTACTGTATAGTGTAGATATGCAGTGAGTGTAGTGTATAGTGTAGATATGCAGTGAGTGTAGTGTACAGTGTAGATATGTACTGTATAGTGTAGATATGCAGTGAGTGTAGTGTATAGTGTAATATGTGTGTAGTGTACAGTTAGAGTATGCAGTAGGTTAGTGTAGTGTATTAGTGTGTAGGTGTTGGTGTAGATATGCAGTGAGTGTAGTGTACAGTGTAGATATGCAGTGAGTGTAGTGTACAGTGTAGATATGTACTGTATAGTGTAGATATGCAGTGAGTGTAGTGTACAGTGTAGATACGCAGTGAGTGTAGTGTACAGTGTAGATATGCAGTGAGTGTAGTGTACAGTGTAGATATGTAGTGAGTGTAGTGTACAGTGTAGATATGTACTGTATAGTGTAGATATGCAGTGAGTGTAGTGTACAGTGTAGATATGTAGTGAGTGTAGTGTACAGTGTAGATATGTAGTGAGTGTAGTGTACAGTGTAGATATGCAGTGAGTGTAGTGTATAGTGTAGATATGCAGTGAGTGTAGTGTAGTGTAGATATGTAGTGAGTGTAGTGTACAGTGTAGATATGCAGTGAGTAGTGTACAGTGTAGATATGCAGTGAGTAGTGTACAGTGTAGATATGTAGTGAGTGTAGTGTACAGTGTAGATGTGTAGTGAGTGTAGTGTACAGTGTAGATATGCAGTGAGTGTAGTGTACACTGTAGATATGTAGTGAGTGTAGTGTACAGTGTAGATATGTAGTGAGTGTAGTGTACAGTGTAGATATGTACTGTATAGTGTAGATATGCAGTGAGTGTAGTGTATAGTGTAGATATGCAGTGAGTGTAGTGTACAGTGTAGATATGTAGTGAGTGTAGTGTACAGTGTAGATATGTAGTGTACAGTGTAGATATGCAGTGAGTGTAGTGTACAGTGTAGATATGCAGGGAGTGCAGTGTATAGTGTAGATATGCAGGGAGTGTAGTGTATAGTGTAGATATGCAGTGAGTGTAGTGTATAGTGTAGATATGTAGTGAGTGTAGTGTACAGTGTAGATATGTAGTGAGTGTAGTGTAGTGTAGATATGTAGTGAGTGTAGTGTACAGTGTAGATATGCAGTGAGTAGTGTACAGTGTAGATATGCAGTGAGTGTAGTGTACAGTGTAGATATGTACTGTATAGTGTAGATATGCAGGGAGTGTAGTGTACAGTGTAGATATGCAGTGAGTGTAGTGTACAGTGTAGATATGCAGTGAGTGTAGTGTACAGTGTAGATATGTAGTGAGTGTAGTGTACAGTGTAGATATGCAGTGAGTGTAGTGTAGATATGCAGTGAGTGTAGTGTACTGTGTAGATATGTAGTGAGTGTAGTGTATAGTGTAGATATGCAGTGAGTGTAGTGTACTGTGTAGATATGTAGTGAGTGTAGTGTATAGTGTAGATATGCAGTGAGTGTAGTGTACAGTGTAGATATGTAGTGAGTGTAGTGTATAGTGTAGATATGCAGTGAGTGTAGTGTACTGTGTAGATATGTAGTGAGTGTAGTGTATAGTGTAGATATGCAGTGAGTGTAGTGTACAGTGTAGATATGCAGTGAGTAGTGTACAGTGTAGATATGCAGTGAGTGTAGTGTACATAGTGTAGATATGTAGTGAGTGTAGTGTACAGTGTAGATATGTAGTGAGTGTAGTGTACAGTGTAGATATGTAGTGTACAGTGTAGATATGCAGTGAGTGTAGTGTACAGTGTAGATATGTAGTGAGTGTAGTGTACAGTGTAGATATGTAGTGAGTGTAGTGTACAGAGTAGATATGCAGTGAGTGTAGTGTACAGTGTAGATATGTAGTGAGTGTAGTGTACAGTGTAGATATGCAGTGAGTGTAGTGTACAGTGTAGATATGTAGTGTACAGTGTAGATATGTAGTGAGTGTAGTGTGACTAAGTATTAAATACATTTCGGTTAGCGTGTTCAATACATTTTCCTTTGTCATTCCACTTCAGTTGTTAATTCTTTTTTTTCCGGATTTCTTCAGTTAATACTGGTGTCTGGTGAAAATTTCATGTGAATAACCTCACTGGAAATATATTTACTGAAAAAAATGTTGACGCGTTCAGTACTTATTTCCCTTGCTGTGTGTAGTGAGTGTGTGATCAGTTGAGTTCAGCAGTTCTGCTGCGTTCTGCTCCTTCATCATGACTTCAGGAAGAAGCAGCGAGGTGCCAAACCACACTGACAAAGAAAGTGTCTCACTTCTGTTGCTAAGCGGGGGATTACAGTGTGTGTGTGTGTGTGTCTATTTCTGTAAGATCGCATATACAGTGCCTTGCGAAAGTATTCGGCCCCCTTGAACTTTTCAACCTTTTGCCACATTTCAGGCTTCAAACATAAAGATATAAAATTTTAATTTTTTGTGAAGAATCACCAACAAGTGGGACACAATTGTGAAGTGGAACGAAATCTATTGGATTTTTGAAACTTTTTTAACTAATAAAAAAAATGAAAAGTGGGGCGTGTAAAATTACTCGGCCCCTTTACTTTCAGTGCAGCAAACTCCCTCCAGAAGTTCAGCGAGGATCTCTGAATGATCCAATGTTGTCCTAAATGACTGATGGTGATAAATAGAATCCACCTGTGTGTAATCAAGTCTCTGTATAAATGCACCTGTTCTGTGATAGTCTCAGGGTTCTGTTGAAAGAGAGCATCATGAAGACCAAGGAACACACCAGGTAGGTCCATAATACTGTTGTGGAGAAGTTTAAAGCCGGATTTGGATACAAAAAGATTTCCAAAGCTTTAAACATCCCAAGGAGCACTGTGCAAGCGATCATTTTGAAACGGAAGGAGTATCAGACCACTGCAAATCTACCAAGACCTGGCCGTCCCTCTAAACTTTCAGCTCAGACAAGGAGAAGACTGATCAGAGATGCAGCCAAGAGGCCCATGATCACTCTGGATGAACTGCAGAGAACTGCAGCTGAGGTGGGAGAGTCTGTCCATAGGACAACAATCAGTCGTACACTGCACAAATCTGGCCTTTATGGAAGAGTGGCAAGAAGAAAGCCATTTCTCAAAGATATCCATAAAAAGTCTCGTCCAAAGTTTGCCACAAGCCACCTGGGAGACACACCAAACATGTGGAAGAAGGTGCAAAATTTTTGCCCACAATGCAAAACGATATGTTTGGCGTAAAAGCAACACAGCTCATCACCCTCAACACACCATCCCCACTGTCAAACATGGTGGTGGCAGCATCATGGTTTGGGCCTGCTTTTCTTCAGCAGGGACAGGGAAGATGGTTAAAATTGAGGGGAAGTTGGATGCAGCCAAATACAGGACCATTCTGGATGAAAACCTGTTGGAGTCTGCAAAAGACCTGAAACTGGGACGGAGATTTATCTTCCAGCAAGACAATGATCCCAAACATACAGCAAAATCTACAAAGGAATGGTTCACAAATAAACGTATCCAGGTGTTAGAATGGCCAAGTCCGTAAGACCTGAATCCAATCGAGAATCTGTGGAAAGAGCTGAAAACTGCTGTTCACAAACGCTCTCCATCCAACCTCACTGAGCTCGAGCTGTTTTGCAAGGAAGAATGGGCAAGAATTTCAGTCTGATAGAGACATACCCCAAGCGACTTGCAGCTGTAATCGCAGCAAAAGGTGGCTCTACAAAGTATTAACGCAAGGGAGCCAAATAATTTTGCACGCCCCACTTTTCATTTTTTTATTAGTTAAAAAAGTTTCAAAAATCCAATAGATTTTGTTCCACTTCACAATTGTGTCCCACTTCTTGTTGATTCTTCACAAAAAAAGAAAAATTTTATATCTTTATATTTGAAGCCTGAAATGTGGCAAAAGGTTGAAAAGTTCAAGGGGGCCGAATACTTTCGCAAGGCACTGTATCTTTATTAAAGAGTCAGGAACTTGAAGCCAATATTCCATACCCAATGACAGCTCTCTCCCAAGCGTAAACACTTCTGTCCTGAAGATGTCGGAAAACTTGAAAGTTACAGCTTCACCTCTGACACTGGAGACTCCTTCCATGAACGTTTAAGAAATGCCTCCTAACAGATCTGTCCGCTTTATCATCTGCTGTAAACGATAACATTAATATAACCCTGTGCTACTGTCAGAGCACCGCCTAACCAATCAGAAGCCAGAATTCAAACTAGAGTCCCTGCAAAAGTATTGGAACAGCAAGGCCAGTTCTTTTGTTTGAGAGATTTGGGGTTTGAGACCAAAAGATATGAGAATATGAGACGGGAAGTCGGTATTTCAGCTTGGGCCTGCCATTTCAATGCTTTCTGAGGAGACAGTAAATCCAGAGCAGTGTGTAGGCTGCAGGAGAAAGACTTCTTCTGCATTATGGAGGGTGGAGAAAGAGAAGCAGTGTTTGGCTCTGTAAAGAGTTTCCTCATCAGTCTGAAAGCTGCAGTCATGCTGATTCAGCCTGAACTCCACCTCACACACTCAGCACTCACATCTGAAGTTCAGTGAACTGGAGGAAACCCCATCAGTACAGTCGTGTTGATGCACTTCAGTAGCACAGTTTTCTACTTGGTCCTAAATGTATCTTCTATGACTGAGTCGGTCACTGATCATTCTGAGGATTTGGTTGGATATTAGAACACGTTTCTCCTAGTTTTTTAGGGTGATATGATGATCAATATTGTGATACAACACCATCTTGATACAGTTTGTCGTCATTAAGGTCTGACTGCACATTAATGGCTCCATTTTTTCCATCCTTTAAATATTTGGATAAACATTTCTCAGGGTTTAGTCGCCCCTGTTGATGCTTTGTTAGTAAAACCTCAGTGAAACGATATGAAGTATGGTGACGTCCTACATCCTAAAGAGGGAAATACCAGAGAAATCTGGGCAAAGCAGAGGAATGTCCTGCTCTGGTTAAGAGGTGAGAGGGTTAACATTGATCTGTGTGGAGACTGTGATTGATTATTGATCTGTGTGGTTGAGTGAATCAGGGGAGAGGAAATGGAGAGATTAGAATCTGAGAAAAGAGAGGAATGTGGACGTGGAAACAGCTGCTGTGTACGTATAGGTGATTACATCACTGCAGAGTAATCTTGGGTAAAGAACCAATCAGGAGGTGAACCATGACACTCTGACACACGGGGTCATGGGCTCATGAGATACACAACACAGTCATGAGAGCAGAACCATGGATTTCCTATAGTGTCGTATAACAATAATTATCCTGGATTTTGTCCCGGAGACCCGATTTAAAGTCCCAGCATGCTTCTGGAATCATTCGCATTTCTGTTCTAGAACGCTGCTCAAATACTTTAGCGTACTTTTCAAGTTCCCAAGCAGTAATTAAGAACGTCGCGTCCCAAATCGCATACTTGTGCACTATCTACGGCATTTTGTAGTGTAAATAGTGTGAGTGGTGTGTTCACACTGAAAACTCCAAGAAGAAGAAGTGGGCTTCAAGTACCCAGATGATGCACTTATTCATTCTGGAATACCTTTCATGGTCCAGCACGATTTAGAACATTCTAGAAGGCTGGAGAAACACGCAAGAATACTTTCTGTCGTCTATAACGATAACGTTCTAGAATATTAGTGAAACTTTCTGAGTTCCAGAGCAATAATCCGGAATTCCATTCTAGAATCCGGGTGAAACAATTCTCATGCTCTAGAGCAGGGATTC
>CM022777.1:2990301-3060301 GCA_012411365.1 Ameiurus melas
CCCAACAGCATGGTTCAGGCGCGAGCGGAATCGCTCTAAAACAGAGTCCAAGAGCAAGTGCTGTGGGGAAAACTAACGTTAGCTAGCTAGCTCACAAAAAGCTAACATAACTTCGTTACAATGAATGACTACCATTTTTCCAAAAGGATAAATGAAAAGTAATTCAACAGTGTAGTAAAATATCCCGCTGTGCTGTTGATAAATAAAGAATAGTTTAACTTACCCCTTGGTTCATCTTCTGATTCACTATCGGTACGGAAGTGCAATTCACACCACAACCACCAGGGCATTGAGGCGGTTCTGAGCAGCGAGTAATAATACTATAGGCAATCCACTGCTCTTCCTGTGAGACCCGGATGTGAAGACCTGAATCTTTAGACCTGAATTTGAAGACCTGAAATTAAGACCTGAATTTTTGCAGCCTGAATGTGAAGACCTGAATTTGTGAGGAAATTAATTCAAGCACTGATATTGTGGTGTTTATTTTTCGATTTGTGTCAAATTGCTGGGCAGAAAAAATTCAAGTATTGTTATTGTGACAAGTTTTTTTCCAGGTTATGTAATTCAAGTTTCAAGGACATTTGGCATTATTATACTTCCTTATCCGTGCTTCACCAGGACAATGCTCTTTTCAGCATTTCTTCTCCTTTACACATCTCCAAGCCCACACTCACTTGGTGTTCTTTTAAACATTTAATCACTACATACATGGTGGGGAGCAGCTTTCTTGTTTCTTGTCTTGTCTCAGCAGGCAGCACCGGAGAGTAAAAACACCGCGAATTGGAGACAATATATCTCTGATCTACTCAGATTCGCCTCAGCAACAGAGTAAAAAGCCCGCGAATCGGAGCCAATCAGATTTTTCACGCGCATCACTCACAGCTTCCATTTGGAGAAGTTTTGATGATTGGGAGCCATTTTGTGAAAGAAAAAAAAACTGTGAATGAAATGGATTCATTCAAAATAATGTTACGATTCTGAGGATAATCAAAATCTTCAGAAGTATGTATTTATTAATTTATTTGTTTTATAATTTTTTATAATTTTTTACATCGCAGCATTTTTGAGCACTGCATTTATTAATGCAGTTTTAACGGCTTCGTCCCAATCCGCACTGTCCCCCCTCTCTCCCTCCCTCCCCCAGGCAGCAGTGAGACCCTACATGAAGTGTATCTACAGCTTATTGACACACACTGGTTAGGGCACTATGACGTCACCAGGCTTCCCCGCTGTGTGCGCGCGCCCGGTGTTAATTCCCCTCAGACTTTAGCATCGTTAGCATCTTCCACAGATCCTGATCTCCCCCGCTGCTGTAGCGATTTTAATCAGATTTAATATTGAGAAATAGTGATAAAGTCAGTAAATCCGAGCTGTAGTAAGAAAAAACAGTGATTATTGCTGCAGGTGAACAGGTAAGATACAGGTAAAGTACAGAGAAGTGACTTCATGTAGGTTTTAACTCTCAGATTTTGCTGTATGTTTGGGATCATTGTCTTGTTGGAAGATAAATCTCCGTCCAGTTTCAACTCTCTGATCAAATCATTTCTCAGGTTTTTACCTCAACTGTGAAAAGAACTAAGAGTTGATAGTATTTTCATTGGTTTTGAATGTATTGTAACAGTGAAGTTTGGAGTTTTCCCCTCAGCTGTAAGTATAAATGAAGTAAATAAAAGGTAGAATCTGTTAGAATGACTAATACACAGAGTTAAATCACTACATAATGTGTGTAATAAGGTACTTGATGTCAGTAGGAGTATATTGAGTACAGTAACGTTAGCCTGGAGCTGCTAGATCAGGGGTGCTCACACTTTTTTGACTTGCGAGCTACTTTTAACATGACCAGTCAAGGAGATCTACCTACATTAAAAATGTGAAACACATATACATGTATGTATGTATGTATGTATATATATATATATATATATATATATATATACACACACATACATACATACATATATATATATATACATACATACATATACACACACACACTAAGTATACTTTAAATATATATAAACACACACAATATATGTTCATGTACCTTGTATAACTGCATGAACCCATATGGCACACTACAGTTCAGTACATTTTTGGTCAGTACCTTACTCTGATGACTTGCACTGAATAGAATCAGCCAGGGTTGCACAGTCCGGACAGTAGCTGCTGGTAGCCAGCCTCAAGCAGGTCTCCAAATGATGATCAGTCATTGTGGAACGGTATTTGGATTTAATAATCTTCATGTGGGAAAAGGCTGACTCACATAAATAAGTAGAGCCAAATAATGCAGTCAAGGAGGTTGTACATTTCCTCATGTTTGGTACTTTTCCCCTGTGAGTAAGTTCCAAAACTGTCCATGAGCCGTGGACTTCAGCTGAAGGTCAGTCTGTGACCACTTCAGACGAGTTCAGGTGAAACAGCGTTGCAGTTTTCAATGCAAATGAATCAACCACAACATTGTCCCTAAATGGGTAGCACATGAATGTAGTCTTGCAGGCGTCTGTGAAACTCTGACCGACAGACAGCTGTCAATCTGCTCCGTGTAGCGTGCAATGTTCAACTGCGCACAAGCCTTCCGTTGCGTCTCCAGATCTGACGCGAGATTTTGGAAGTTCCCAAAATCATGGCACTGCAGCTTTGAGGACAGAAGTTGAATTTTCCGTTTAAAGACATTAACTGAGCTGATCATATTGACCACAGTTTTGTCTTTTCCTTGCAGCTCCAAATGAAGCTCATTTAACATGTTGGTCAGATCGGTTCAAAATGCCAAGTCCAGCAGCCACTGATCTTCACTGAGTTGGGTGTGTTCTGCATGTTTAACAGCAAAAATAAACTCCCTTATCTCCTTAAATCCTCGGCCATGACTTCACAGCGCCGTGTAACTACTTCTTGATAGCTAGAGAGCTTTGATTGAAGATAAAGATTGCCTCTTTTATCATCTCTCCTTTTTGGAATGACTTTTTGTGTTTAATGATGGAGTGACTCACCTGGAACGATGCTTCGGTGGCTGCCTTAGCATTTGAAGTCAGCCCTGAAAAAAAAAATCCTCCTCCCATTCCACATGGAAGAGATAAGTCTTCGGATTCTCGCTTGATCCCGCTACCTCACTCATTTTGTCCCCTTTTTTCAGTAGGAATAAACTGGGAAGTTAACTCAGTGATTTTCGCTCGCTAGCCTTTAGCGCTGGCGCGTTTGATTGCACACGCGTGGAGAGAGAAAATACGAGATCTCAGACTGGCTGTCCTGTACATCAACGCATCTATCTAACATCTATTTTTATTATTATTTTTTGAATGGCGATCTACCTGCACTTCCTTTGCAATCGACGTATTGTGCACCCCTGTGCTAGATGAATAAATGTTAATGCTACTGTATTTAAGCTAGTGATGAATGATTATATTTGTTATGCCACCGCCAGCATAAGGCGCTGCGGCACGGCCTCTAAATGGACACGTGACTTTATGTTGGTTTGTTCGCTTCCTGCTTAGACATTGACCTACGTTTGAGTATGTCTTTGATTTGCCCCAGGTGTCCATGCTTTAGTTTGATTATGTAAACTATTTAAACCCCTCGGTGACTCCGCACTTCACGCAGTATTATTGTTTGTAACCAAAGGTCTCATGTGTTTGTGTTTATGTTTGTGTACGGTAGCAGATGTGACCGCATGTTAAACTGTCTTGTTTCATGCCCTGCCCTAGTTTCAGGCCACGATACCAGTTTCTCGTTGTCCTGTGGAAGACCGCGTTTCCTGTGTTTGTTTGTTTGCTGTTAATAAAGACTTTGATCTGCACCTGCATCCGTTTCCAGTCCCGTCCGTGACAATATTAGTACAACTGTGTCTGCCTTTTGCATTTTTTTTTTAAAGTCCTTGCACAAATACCATGATTTGGGGGTTTATTTCGTTATAATAAAAGAAAATCTAATTGGGAATAAAAAGCTTAGTTAATTAACTAAAGAGTACACCCCTATATTTGTACGTTTTCACTTAGGGGTGTACTCACTTTTGTTGCCAGCGGTTTAGACATTAATGGCTGTGTGTTGAGTTATTTTGAGGGGACAACAAATTTACACTGTTCACTCTTCAGCACCACCAATGTTTTGGACAGCCAGAGAGCTGTGGCTCTTATATATGACTTCTTATATTATCTTATATATAATTATACAGATTGATGATCTGATTAGCATGTGGATAATAAGATCATTTCTAAACTGTCCATGACTCTGCACTGTTTGAAATCCAGGGACACCACAATGCTTTGACATAACATATACTGTATATCACGGCTCTATCACAGCGTCTGTGTCTTGTTATTACACTGTGTTAAATCGTCTCGTCTGAACTCTTTTGCTACTTCAGTCATGTGATTACTTTCTTAATGCACACAAACTGCTATATGAGTTTTACAACTTTTTACCTTTTACAAAAGTTTCCTCTCTACTATTATATACACTGGGGGTGTATTTGTTTTTGTTTTTAAATCTCTTTTACTGTCTCCATTAAGTTGTACCTGTCTTGAGGCACACAAGCTCCTGTAAAAGTTCAGGAGTCTACCTCAGTGCTAAAGACTACAGCAAAACCAGCGGCAAAAATAAGTGTTAGTCTCGCTGTTACAGTAAATCTAAAGGCTAGTCACTTGAACCTTTAATAAAATTGTCATGTTGTTCCACTCGACTAAATAGTTTTGTTTTTTCTTATTTCTCTTGCTACCTCAATTACGGTGTCCCTGTTTTGAGGCTGTCATGTCATGGTAAACTAGTGACTCCATTTCCCAGAATGTACTACAAACTACAAACATGGCCAATGACAATTCCCAAAGCTACACACTGTCACTCATCTTCTCTTGAGAACGATTCAGACACAATTACAATGTCAATGACACCACACTACTTAAGAGACTCTCTCACACACAGCCATTGTGAAGTATACACTCAGTTACATTTTGTCTCCGCCGTTACCAAACCTTGATACCTTGATTGTTTATTCTGGTTTTTGACTTTTGCTTATGTTTACAACCTCGTCTCTTTGCCCTGCCTTGTCTGTACGGTTTGCCTGACCTCTGCCTGTTTGTGATTATTGATTTCTGCCTTATCCTTTGGACTTGTTGTTTTATTAAACTGCCATACCTGCACTTGCATCTGTCCTAACCCTCATTACGTGACAGAGGCACACAAGCTCCTGTACAAGTTCAGGACTCCGTGATGAAGACTACGGCAAAACCACCAGCAAAATTAAAGGTGTGTCACACTGATAAAGTTCATCTAAAGGCTAGTCACTTAAACCTTTAATAAAAATGTCTTGCCATTACACTGTGTTAAATAGTCTTGTCTTACCTCTTTTGGTAAATCAGGCATGTTATAAATTTCTTTATGCACAATGCTGTACGAGTTTTACAATCTTTAACACAATTTTGCCTCTCTACTATTACAGTGCCCTCCACTAATATTGGCACCCTTAGTAAATAATAGAAGGCTGTGAAAAATTGTCTTTATTGTTTAACCTTTTGACAAAAATACTCTACTCTCATGGATATCAAATAATTGCAAAGACAACACAACACACACAAAAAAAATAATTTGTTAAATGTGTGCAACAATTATTGGCATCCCAATGAATTCATATGAGAAATACATTTGAAGTATATTCCCATTGATATTTAAAAAAAATTGTACACCTGGGTGACTAGGAACAGGAAATTGTTCAACCATGACTTCCTGTTTCACAGTGGTATAAATAAGGAGTAACAGGCCGCTTTCTCTTAGTCATTTATAACAATGCGTAACACCAAGGAGTATAGCTATGATGTGCAGCAAAAGGTTGTTTAGTTTCACAAAATGGGAAGTGGCTATGAGAAAATAGCACAAGCATTGAAAATGCCCATTTCCACCATCAGGGAAATAATTAAGTTCCAGTCAACTGGAAATGTTATGAATCGACCTGGAATTGGACGTGGGTCTACATTTAAAAAAAAATACCATAAAAGGCAGTATACAGTATTAAACGAAACAAAGTCAATAATTGGTGTGACTAACAAATAAATATAAATAGCTCTCCGGTACAATTAGTGGTTTTATAAGGAAATTAAATGTAAGTTTTATTGAGCATCTTGCAGAACCAGCCACAACCTGCCTCAACTCGCCAAACGTGACACCGTTCTTCTGGAGACTTTGACTGTCGCACTTGCTTCTTATTTTTGCAGCAAAATCCAGCAGCCTTCATTATGTTTTTTTATCTGAAAAGTGTCTCTTACCACTTAATATGTTGCTTTCTTTACCATCATACAGACATTTTTCTGTAACATTGAACATAATGGTTTGAAATCTAAAATGTTTTTGTACTAATTTGATAATGTAGTTTGTACTAAAACGTGCACATCAGTACTGTACATATAAAACAGAGAAAAAATACACATATACAAAATACACACAAATTTGGGTTTAAAAAAGGGTAGTCCATGCTATATATAATTTATTTATTTATTTTTAAATCCTTTACACGTAGTCAAAATTGAGCATTTCAGAAATGCATCATGTATTAACAGTAAAATATGTCAACATTTATAAACATGTCTCTGAAAAGAACTGTTCTATGAAAAAGAATTGTAATTCATGGAGAAATCTTAATGGAAACTGAAACACTGGCACTTACATGAGTAAAACAGAATTTTATTATTTTAGCATTAAATGGTAAATGTGCACTTATATAGCGCTTTGTCTCGTTCACCCATTCACACACATTTTAACTTCAATTTCTTTTGACCTTTTCTCAGTAAATTGCAGTGAATGTGTACTTGGGACAGAAAACCATCCGATTTAGTTTACGCTAAACAGCTGAACTAAAGTGGACAATGGAGCCCTCTTGTGGTCAAATTACACAATTGCATTTCTAAACAAATCTGTACTAAGGGGGGAAAAAAGAGAATTCTTCCAGAGGTCTACAAGATTAAAAATGAAAACACTCACAAATATAACATTATTTATTGATAGAAATAACAGTATGTGTTTGTGTTAATAAAGACATTTTTAAAAACGCAACAAACATAAGTTCTGTTAAAGAAGTTTGATCATGTTTGGTTTGAAGTTTGGTCACCCCAATTTTAGCATCGCTTCACTGGCTCCCAGTCCGTTTTAGGATTCAGTTTAAGGTTTTGATGTTTGTTTTTAAAACTCTTAATAATAAAGCTCCTTCATATCTTGTGGATCTTCTTAAGCCACATTCATCAAACCGATGTCTAAGATCTTCAGATAGCTTTCTTTTGCATGTCCCTTGTTTCTCGGTTAAAAAAAACAAGGGGGATAGAGCTTTCGCTGTTGCCGCCCCCCGTCTATGGAATCAACTGCCACTGGACATCCGCCTTGCACCTTCCATTGCTATCTTTAAAAATAGGATTAAAACATATCTTTTCTACCAGGCTTTTTGATATAATTTTTTATTGTTTAAACAATTTTTTATTGATTTTTCTACTGTCTTTTGTCTGTTTTAATTTGTTTTAATTCAATTTCTATTTTATTTTCTGTACTCTGTTCAGCACTTTGGTCAGCGTTGCTGTGTGAAATGTGCTTTATAAATAAATTTTACTTACTTACTTACTTACTTACTTACCCCATTTTGAAAATAGTGCTTCGTTTGTGCCGCTAAAGGCTTCGTTTTTGTGGCTGTCTTTTTTTTTTTAACAATACAGCTGAAGTAACAAGGTAAACTCTAAACAGTAAATCACATTAAATAGTCTTTCTGAAAGAAAACCCCGCCCCTGTCCTATCTGACCCCGGACATGGACACAGCCCGGTCTCCTCCCTGTTTGTGTCTTTTATTATTAAAACGTCACTATTGTGTAGTTTTTTCTCCCTTAGCTAAGAAGCTAGCTCCAGGTTCATATCACCGGATTATAAACCTCCAGCAGATGCGCTACAGAACAGCAAGCGCGCGCGCGCGCACACACACACACACACACACACACACACACACACACGACACCGCGCGCGAGCCCAGCGCGGGTTCTGCGCATGCGCACAGATCCCAAACAGACAGGAGAAAAAGGGGGGGAAAAGGCAACCGGCGGTTATTAATGCCGTTTTAAAATATCGTCACGCGACACTACACTATTCCAAACACAAACTTTTCTGTCTTTTCAGAGGCATTTAGTGCCTTCGTGTTCAATTACTTGGTTTACAATTATAACCAGAAAGGAGTTATGGCGTCTGAAACACAACGGAAAATTAAATCTACACCGAGTACGGCGAGTCATGGCGACAAGATCGCTCTGGACTTAGAAAATCTTTGCGCAACTTTAATCACGGAGCTGACTTCTACCATCGCAGAGCAGGTGACAACAGCTATTAACTTGGCTCTGGCCCGTTATTGCGTCTTTTGCTCACCTACAAGACCTTGTCTGGAACAGTGCCCACTACCTCAACTCTCCTGAAGGCCTACGTTCCCTCACGCTTACGCATCGATTAGCGACGTTTAGTAGTTCCCACTCAGTGATTCAAGGTCCCTTTCCAGAACCTTCACGCTAACTGTTCCTCAGTGTTGGAATGAACTTCCATCCTCAATCCGGACTGCAGAATCTCTCACCATCTTCAAAAAACAGCTAAAGACCCACCTCTTCTGTGAACACCTAACCAACTCATTAAAACAAATAAATAAATAAATAAAATAATTGCACTCACACCTCTACTCTGTGCACTTTGCTTCTTCTGGAACTCAATTAATGGATCTTGTATGGTAGCACTACTTGTATTGTTCTCTGCTTGATATATCGCTTTTCTTGTATTTTTCTCATTTGTAAGTAGCTTTGGATGAAAGTGTCTGCTAAGAGAATAAATGTAAATGTACATGTAAGTTCAAATAAATCACGCCGAACTATCTGGCAAAATGTGTCATGATCTAATGAGACCAATTCCAAAGTCCATAATAATGCAATAATTCTAAAAGGAATGTTTATCACAAGAAGTACTTTACCAAAAGAACACTATCCCCATGGTGAAGCATGGTGGTGGAAGCGTCATGCTTTAGGGATGCTTTTTTCAGCCAGAACTGGGGCTTTTATCAAGGTGAGGTGAATCATGAATAGGTACAAATACCAATTTTAGTATAAAACATTCAGCTGAGTTCTAGTAAGCTGAAGATGAAAAGGAATTTCCCCTTTTAGCAAGACAATGACCCAAAGCATACATTCAAACCAACAAAGGAACAGCTTAACCAAAAGAAGATCAATGTTTTTCAATTCGTCCTAGCCAGAGTCCATACCTGAATCCATCTAAAAATCTGTGGAGTGACCTGAAGTGGGCTGTGCACAGGAGACGCTCTCACAAATTGATGGATCTAGAATGTTTTCAGAAGAAAGAGCGGGAAAATATTGCCACGGTCAAGATGTGCCATGCTGATAGACTCTTACCCAAAAATAACTGAGTGCTGTAATAAAATCAAAAGGTGCTTCAACAAAGTATTAGTGTAAGGGTGTGCAAACTTATGCAACCAGGCTATTGGAATTTTTTTCTTTTTCTTTTTTCTCTGAAAAGTTTCTGATTGTTTTTCACTTTATTTGTATACTTTGCAATTTCACATTAAAGGTGGGAAAAGTTTTGACATGATTTATCTTACTTTCATTCTTTTACTTCACAAAACCCTGCCATTGTAACAGGGGTGTGTAAACTTTTTATACCCACTGTAAATCCTCTCACAGTGGCGTCTCTAATCGCTTTGTGGAGGTGTTTAGTGTCTCAGACAGACTCGCTGATGTTGTTTCTGACTGTATCACACTCAGGTAAGAGGTGTGGCCTAAAACATGAAGGTGATTCAGATGAAACTATACTTCAAATGTACTGTGGTTAATATTCTACTATTTTAAAGAACTGTTTATGAAAATTTTGCTTTTTTTATTATTTTATTAGACGTCTATCTCTTGTTCATTTTATCATTTATTCATCCAGCTCAGAGTGGAACACTAGAGGGCGAACTGACTCCATCTCTCACTGTGATCTCACACACTCACACACACATTCACACTTAGGGGCAATTTATCACAGCCATGTCATCTGCCATACCTGCATTTGAGTGTGTGTGTGTGTGTGTGTGTGTGTGAGAGAGAGAGGGAGAGAGAGAGAGTTAGAGAGAGAGAGAGTGAGAGAGAGAGAGAGAGAGAGAGAGAGAGAGAGATGTTACACTGTAAGAAGTTGTAGTTGAAACTCCGCCTTTTCTCCACCGGAAATGACTCAAAAGTGAAAGTGAAAGCAGGTAATTTTTGTGTCGAGAGAAACCCGAGGCTCTTTGGAACAGAACCGCAGTGAGTACATGAATATAAAGCTGTAATATGTCAGTTTTAGGATTATTTACTAAATGAAGAAGATTTCTGTGTTCACTTCCACAGTTGACTTTAATCTTTATTGAATAACGCGGTGTAACGCAGTAACTTAACCTGAGGGAAGTTAACAGACCTGTGTGTCCTGCTGGGTTTCTTACACACAGTGTGTAAAGTTTACAGCTGTTATTTATTAAAGAGGGAATCATATTCATATTCATTATAACAATTCATGACAGATTTCCACTCTCTCTTCTTTATCTCTAACACACACAATAAGCAGAAATAAACACAACGTCACTTCCTGATTAGATATAGCGCACTCCGCCATTTTAGACTGAAATGTTGAAGGTCTCTGAATCAGTGATTCTCAACTCTGGGCGCGGAAATTATTTTCAAGAAGAAAAAACACAGTCAGGGCATAATTTCTCTACTCAGTGTATTTATTGCTTTTCAAATAGAATGTGCATAAATGGAAAAACCCCGCGTTCCCTCTCCATCTGTATTTTCTTCTTGCTGGGGAGGGGCGGAGCTTAGTGGCCTTTTATGAGTGCAGACCAGTTTTCCCAACTTACCGACGAAAAAGCACCTAGCGACAAATTTAGCTACTTTTTGGATCAACCTTAGTGACTTTCTAAATATCAGCAGTTCTCTCCTTCAAGCGCGAGGTCTTGCTTTCCCGCTGCACTCTCTCCTCTCTCTGTGTCTGCTCTGTGCAGTGAAGAGCTGAGAGCCTGAGATTTAACAAACATAATCAAACCGTGTGCTGTGTACAAACCCGCCTGCTCAATATCAATATCCCTCCAGCGGTGGGTGAAAAAAAGATCAACATGTGGAAATTATGATTATTGCCAACCAACGCAGTCAACTACAAGTTAATTTCCTTCATAAATCAATGCTTTTTAAGCCCAGAGAATCCTTTCATTTCTGTTGATATGTACATAATATCATCAAAAGATTCTGAGAATCTGCAGAAATCTCTGCACAAGGGACAAGGGTAAAAATCTATATTGCATGCCCATAATCTTCGGGCCCTCAGGCTCACGCGGCACTGCATTAAAACCAGGCCGGATTCTGTAATGGAAATCACTGCATGGGTTCTGAAACACCTCCAGAACTCATTGTCTTTGAACATAGTTCACTGTAGAATTTGACATTCTTTTTGGAAACCATGGACGCCGCACTCTCTAAACTAAAGAGGAGAGGGACCATCCTGCTTTTTTTCAGCGCTCAGTTCAAAATCCTGCATCTCTGATGGTATGGGAGTGCATTAGTGCCTATGGCATGGGCAGCGTGCACACCTGGAAAGGCACTATCAATGCTGAAAGGTATATATAGGTTTTAGTCAACATCTGCTCTCATCCAGATGACGTCTTTTTCAGGGAAAATGGCAATGCTAAACCAATTACTGCATCTATTAAAACAACATGACTTCATAGTAGAAGACTCCAGGTGCTGAACTGACCTGCCTGCAGTCCAGACTTTTCACCAATAGAAAACATTTGGCACATCAGGGTATACGCTGGTGTCTTGCCGAAATTCCCTCATTGGCCTTTCTATCATGGCCCCTAATAATCCCCATCAATGAATTGGCTACATCACTCTCTCCCTCCACTAATAGTAGGTGTGTGATAGGCGTTCTGGTGCACTACGGCTGCTGTCGCATCATCCAGGTGGATGCTACACACTAGTAGTGGTTGAGAAGATCTCCCTCCGCACTCATGTAAAGTGTTTGAGTGTCTAGAAGAGCATTATATAAATGTAACTATAACTAAAGAACAATTTTCTAGCATTGCCTTAACCCTCTTGGGCATGGAGTTCACCAGAGCTTCACAGGTTGCCACTGGAGTCTTCTTCAACTCCCTCCATGAAGACATCACGGAGCTGGTGGATGTTCGATACCTTGTGCTCCTCCACCTTCCATTTGAGGATGCCCCACAGATGCTCAATAGGGTTTAGTCCATCACCTTCACCGTCAGCTTCTTTAGCGAGGCAGTGGGTCATCTTGGAGGTGTGTTGGGGGTTGTTATCATGTTGGAATACTGCCCTGTGGCACAGTCTCTTAAAGGGATGGGATTGACTGCTCTGCTACAGTATGTCACAGTACATGTTGGCATTCATGGTTCCCCAGTGAACTGTAGCTCCCCAGTGCCAACAGCACTCATGCAGAACCAGACCATGACACCTCCACCACCATGCTTGACTGTGGGCAAGACACACTTGTCTTTGTACTCCTCACCTGGTTGCTGCCACACAAGCTTGACACCATCTGAATCAAATGAGTTTATCTTGGTCTCATCAAACCACGCACATGGTTCCAGTAATCCATGTCCTTAGTCTGCTTGTCATCAGCAAACTGTTTGGGGCTTTCTTGTGCATCATGTTTAGAAGAGGCTTCCTTCTGGGACGACAGCCATGCAGACCAATCTAATGCAGTGTGCAGTGTATGGTCTGAGCACTGACAGGTTGACCCCCCACCCCTTCAAATTCTGCAGCAATGCTGGCAGCACTCGACGTCTATTTCCCAAAAGACAACATCTGCATATAACCACTGAGCACGTGCACTCAACTTCTTTGGTTGACCATGGCGCCAGGCCTGTTCTGAGTGTAACCTGTCCTGTTAAACCGCTGTATGGTCTTGGCCACCGTGCTGCAGCTCAGTGTCGGGGTTTGGCAATCTTCTTATAGCCTAGGCCATCTTTAGCAATGGCTGCACCGAACGAAGTACACCATTTGAGTCATTTCCGGTGGAGAAAAGGCGGACTTTCAACTACAACTTCTTACAGTGTAACATCTCTCTCTCTCTCTCTCTCTCTCTCTCTCTCTCTCTCTCTCTAACTCTCTCTCTCTCCCTCTCTCTCTCACACACACACACACACACACACACACACACTCAAATGCAGGTATGGCAGATGACATGGCTGTGATAAATTGCCCCTAAGTGTGAATGTGTGTGAGTGTGAATCTGTGAGAGATGGAGTCAGTTCGCCCTCTAGTGTTCCACTCTGAGCTGGATGAATAAATGATAAAATGAACAAGAGATAGACGTCTAATAAAATAATAAAAAGCAAAATTTTCATAAACAGTTCTTTAAAATAGTAGAATATTAACCACACTACATTTGAAGTATAGTTTCATCTGAATCACCTTCATGTTTTAGGCCACACCTCTTACCTGAGTGTGATACAGTCAGAAACAACATCAGCAAGTCTGTCTGAGACACTAAACACCTCCACAAAGCGATTAGAGACGCCACTGTGAGAGGATTTACAGTGGGTATAAAAGTCTACACACCCCTGTTACAATGGCAGGGTTTTGTGAAGTAAAAGAATGAAAGTAAGATAAATCATGTCAAAACCTTTCCCACCTTTAATGTGAAATTGCAAAGAATACAAATAAAGTGAAAAACAATCAGAAACTTTTCAGAGAAAAAGAAAAAGAAAAAATTCCAATAGCCTGGTTGCATAAGTTTGCACACCCTTACACTAATACTTTGTTGAAGCACCTTTTGATTTTATTACAGCACACAGTTATTTTTGGGTAAGAGTCTATCAGCATGGCACATCTTGACCGTGGCAATATTTTCCTGCTCTTTCTTCTGAAAACATTCTAGATCCATCAATTTGTGAGGCGTCTCCTGTGCACAGCCCACTTCAGGTCACTCCACAGATTTTAGGTCGATTCAGGTCTGGACTCTGGCTAGGACATTCAAAACATTGATCTTCTTTTGGTTAAGCTGTTCCTTTGTTGGTTTGAATGTATGCTTTGGGTCATTGTCTTGCTAAAAGGGAAATTCCTTTCATCTTCAGCTTACTAGAACTCAGCTGAATGTTTTATACTAAAAATTGGTATTTGTACCTATTCATGATTCACCTCACCTTGATAAAAGCCCCAGTTGTGGCTGAAAAGCATCCCTAAAGCATGACGCTCTACCCACCATGCTTCACCATGGGGATAGTGTTCTTTTGGTAAAGTACTTCTTGTGATAAACATTCCTTTTAGAATTATTGCATTATTATGGACTTTGGAATTGGTCTCATTAGATCATAACACATTTTGCCAGATAGTTTGGCGTGATTTATTTGAACTTACATGTACATTTATTCTCTTAGCAGACACTTTCATCCAAAGCTACTTACAAATGAGAAAAATACAAGAAAAGCGATATATCAAGCAGAGAACAATACAAGTAGTGCTACCATACAAGATCCATTAATTGAGTTCCAGAAGAAGCAAAGTGCACAGAGTAGAGGTGTGAGTGCAATTATTTTATTTATTTATTTATTTGTTTCAATGAGTTGGTTAGGTGTTCACAAAAGAGGTGGGTCTTTAGCTGTTTTTTGAAGATGGTGAGAGATTCTGCGGTCCGGATTGAGGATGGAAGTTCATTCCACCACTGAGGAACAGTTAGCGTGAAGGTTCTGGAAAGGGACCTTGAATCACTCTGAGTGGGAACTACTAAACGTCGCTAATCGATCGTAGATAGCGTGAGGGAACGTAGGCCTTCAGGAGAGAGTTGAGGTAGTGGGCACTGTTCCAGACAAGGTCTTGTAGGTGAGCAAAAGACGCAATAACGGGCCAGAGCCAAGTTAATAGCTGTTGTCACCTGCTCTGCGATGGTAGAAGTCAGCTCCGTGATTAAAGTTGCGCAAAGATTTTCTAAGTCCAGAGGGAGCTTGTCGCCATGACTCGCCGTACTCGGTGTAGATTTAATTTTCCGTTGTGTTTCAGACGCCATAACTCCTTTCTGGTTATAATTGTAAACCAAGTAATTGAACACAAAGGCACTAAATGCCTCTGAAAAGACAGAAAAGTTTGTGTTTGGAATAGTGTAGTGTCGCGTGACGATATTTTAAAACGGCATTAATAACCGCCGGTTGCCTTTCCCCCCCCCTTTTTCTCCTGTCTGTTTGGGATCTGTGCGCATGCGCAGAACCCGCGCCTGGGCTCGCGCGCGGTGTCGTGTGTGTGTGTGTGTGTGTGTGTGTGTGTGTGTGTGTGTGTGTGTGTGTGTGTGCGCGCGCGCTTGCTGTTCTGTAGCGCATCTGCTGGAGGTTTATAATCCGGTGATGTGAACCTGGAGCTAGCTTCTTAGCTAAGGGAGAAAAAACTACACAATAGTGACGTTTTAATAATAAAAACACAAACAGGGAGGAGACCGGGCTGTGTCCATGTCCGGGGTCAGATAGGACAGGGGCGGGGTTTTCTTTCAGAAAGACTATTTAATGTGATTTACTGTTTAGAGTTTACCTTGTTACTTCAGCTGTATTGTTAAAAAAAAAAAAGACAGCCACAAAAACGAAGCCTTTAGCGGCACAAACGAAGCACTATTTTGAAAATGGGGTATGTAAGTAAGTAAGTAAGTAAAATGTATTTGTATAGCACATTTCACACAGCAACGCTGACCAAAGTGCTGAACAGAGTACAGAAAATAAAATAGAAATTGAATTAAAACAAATTAAAACAGACAAAAGACAGTAGAAAAATCAATAAAAAAAATTGTTTAAACAATAAAAAATATATCAAAAAGCCTGGTAGAAAAGATATGTTTTAATCCTATTTTTAAAGATAGCAATGGAAGGTGCAAGGCGGATGTCCAGTGGCAGTTGACTCCATAGACGGGGGGCGGCAACAGCGAAAGCTCTATCCCCCTTTGTTTTTAACCGAGAACGAGGGACATGCAAAAGAAAGCTATCTGGATATCTTAGACATCGGTTTGATGAATGTGGCTTAAGAAGATCCACAAGATATGAAGGAGCTTTATTATTAAGAGTTTTAAAAACAAACATCAGAACCTTAAACTGAATCCTAAAACGGACTGGGAGCCAGTGAAGCGATGCTAAAATTGGGGTGACCAAACTTCAAACCAAACATGATCAAACTTCTTTAACAGAACTTATGTTTGTTGCGTTTTTAAAAATGTCTTTATTAACACAAACACATACTGTTGTTTCTATCAATAAATAATGTTATATTTGTGAGAATGTTTTCATTTTTAATCTTGTAGACCTCTGGAAGAATTCTCTTTTTTCCCCTTAGTACAGATTTGTTTAGAAATGCAATTGTGTAATTTGACCACAAGAGGGCTCCATTGTCCACTTTAGTTCAGCTGTTTAGCGTAAACTACATCGGATGGTTTTCTGTCCCAAGTACACTTTCACCGCAATTTACTGAGAAAAGGTCAAAAGAAATTGAAGATAAAATGTGTGTGAATGGGTGAACGAGACAAAGCGCTATATAAGTGCACATTTACCATTTAATGCTAAAATAATAAAATTCTGTTTTACTCATGTAAGTGCCAGTGTTTCAGTTTCCATTAAGATTTCTCCATGAATTACAATTCTTTTTCATAGAACAGTTCTTTTCAGAGACATGTTTATAAATGTTGACATATTGTACTGTTAATACATGATGCATTTCTGAAATGCTCAATTTTGACTACGTGTAAAGGATTTAAAAATAAATAAATAAATAAATTATATATAGCATGGCTTACCCTTTTTTAAACCCAAATTTGTTTTTTGTGTGTATCTCTGTATATGTGTATTTGTGCTTCCTAAAAAGTACAGTACTGTGCACGTTTTAGTACAAACTACATTATCAAATTAGTACAAAAACATTTTAGATTTCAAACCATTATGTTCAATGTTACAGAAAAATGTCTGTATGATGGTAAAGAAAGCAACATATTAAGTGGTAAGAGACACTTTTCAGATAAAAAAACATAATGAAGGCTGCTGGATTTTGCTGCAAAAATAAGAAGCAAGTGCGACAGTCAAAGTCTCCAGAAGAACTGTGGCTGGTTCTGCAAGATGCTCAATAAAACTTACATTTAATTTCCTTATAAAAGCACTAATTGTACCGGAGAGCTATTTATATTTATTTGTTAGTCACACCAATTATTGACTTTGTTTCGTTTAATACTGTATACTGCCTTTTATGGTATTTTTTTTTTTAAATGTAGACCCACGTCCAATTTCAGGTCGATTCATAACATTTCCAGTTGACTGGAACTTAATTATTTCCCTGATGGTGGAAATGGGCATTTTCAATGCTTGTGCTATTTTCTCATAGCCACTTCCCATTTTGTGAAACTAAACAACCTTTTGCTGCACATCATAGCTATACTCCTTGGTGTTACGCATTGTTATAAATGACTAAGAGAAAGCGGCCTGTTACTCCTTATTTATACCACTGTGAAACAGGAAGTCATGGTTGAACAATTTCCTGTTCCTAGTCACCCAGGTGTACAATTTTTTTTAAATATCAATGGGAATATACTTCAAATGTATTTCTCATATGAATTCATTGGGATGCCAATAATTGTTGCACACATTTAACAAATTATTTTTTTTGTGTGTGTTGTGTTGTCTTTGCAATTATTTGATATCCATGAGAGTAGAGTATTTTTGTCAAAAGGTTAAACAATAAAGACAATTTTTCACAGCCTTCTATTATTTACTAAGGGTGCCAATATTAGTGGAGGGCACTGTAATAGTAGAGAGGCAAAATTGTGTTAAAGATTGTAAAACTCGTACAGCATTGTGCATAAAGAAATTTATCACATGCCCGATTTACCAAAAGAGGTAAGACAAGACTATTTAACACAGTGTAAGGGCAAGACATTTTTATTAAAGGTTTAAGTGACTAGCCTTTAGATGAACTTTATCAGTGTGACACACCTTTAATTTTGGTTTTGCCGTAGTCTTCATCACGGAGTCCTGAACTTGTACAGGAGCTTGTGTGCCTCTGTCATGTAATGAGGGTTAGGACAGATGCAAGTGCAGGTATGGCAGTTTAATAAAACAACAAGTCCAAAGGATAAGGCAGAAATCAATAATCACGAACAGGCAGAGGTCAGGCAAACCGTTCAGACAAGGCAGGGCAAAGAGACGAGGTTGTAAACATAAGCAAAAGTCAAAAACCAGAATAAACAATCAAGGTATCAAGGTTTGGTAACGGCAGAGACAAAATGTAACTGAGTGTATACTTCACAATGGCTGTGTGTGAGAGAGTCTCTTAAGTAGTGTGGTGTCATTGACATTGTAATTGTGTCTGAATCGTTCTCAAGAGAAGATGAGTGACAGTGTGTAGCTTTGGGAATTGTCATTGGCCATGTTTGTAGTTTGTAGTACATTCTGGGAAATGGAGTCACTAGTTTACCATGACATGACAGCCTCAAAACAGGGACACCGTAATTGAGGTAGCAAGAGAAATAAGAAAAAACAAAACTATTTAGTCGAGTGGAACAACATGACAATTTTATTAAAGGTTCAAGTGACTAGCCTTTAGATTTACTGTAACAGCGAGACTAACATTTATTTTTGCCGCTGGTTTTGCTGTAGTCTTTAGCACTGAGGTAGACTCCTGAACTTTTACAGGAGCTTGTGTGCCTCAAGACAGGTACAACTTAATGGAGACAGCAAAAGAGGTTTAAAAACAAAAACAAATACACCCCCAGTGTATATAATAGTAGAGAGGAAACGTTTGTAAAAGGTAAAAAGTTGTAAAACTCATAGCAGTTTGTGTGCATTAAGAAAGTAATCACATGACTGAAGTAGCAAAAGAGTTCAGACGAGACGATTTAACACAGTGTAATAACAAGACACAGACGCTGCGATAGAGCCGTGATATACAGTATATGTTATGTCAAAGCATTGTGGTGTCTCTGGATTTCAAACAGTGCAGAGTCATGGACAGTTTAGAAATGATCTTATTACCCACATGCTAAATCAGATCATCAATCTGTATAATTATATATAAGATAATATAAGAAGCCATATATAAGAGCCACAGCTCTCCGGCTGTCCAAAACATTGGTGGTGCTGAAGAGTGAACAGTGTAAATTTGCTGTCCCCTCAAAATAACTCAACACACAGCCATTAATGTCTAAACCACTGGCAACAAAAGTGAGTACACCCCTAAGTGAAAACGTACAAATATAGGGGTGTACTCTTTAGTTAATTAACTAAGCTTTTTATTCCCAATTAGATTTTCTTTTATTATAACGAAATAAAACAAACGAAACGAAAAAATGCAAAAGGCACACACAGTTGTACTAATATTGTCACGGACGGGACTGGAAACGGATGCAGGTGCAGATCAAAGTCTTTATTAACAGCAAACATACAAACACAGGAAACGCGGTCTTCCACAGGACAACGAGAAACTGGTATCGTGGCCTGAAACTATGGCAGGGCATGAAACAAGACAGCTTAACATGCGGTCACATCTGCTACCGTACATAAACACAAACACATGAGACCGTTGGTTACAAACAATAATACTGCGTGAAGTGCGCAGTCACCGAGGGGTTTAAATAGTCGACATAATCAAACTAAAGCATGGACACCTGGGGCAAATCAAAGACATACTCAAACGTAGGTCAATGTCTAAGCAGGAAGCGAACAAACCAACATAAAGTCACGTGTCCATTTAGAGGCCGTGCCTCATTCATTTTTACATTTAAACCATAAATAAAACATTTGTCATGGGTCTACAGTTTGTGCAGTTTTAAGCAGCAAAACTTTAAATAATATCCAAAATATAAATAATCAAAAACAAAACCTGAGTTTTAAAAATATATAGGATAGGATATATAATAAGTATATATAAGTATCCTATATATAATTGTGTTCAATTATATATAGGATACTTAGATAGGATATTATCCATTTTATGGATTAGTTGTTGCAGTCCTAACTGAAATAAATTTGTATTGAACTGAAAGAGATTGTAATGTTGTACCTGAATAAAGTAGTAAATATCCATATTAGGGGGAAAATATATGAACATAAGGGTTTAGTCAGTTATCTTCACTAGCTTAAATACAGTAGCATTAACATTTATTCATCTAGCACAGGGGTGCACAATACGTCGATTGCAAAGGAAGTGCGGGTAGATCGCCATTCAAAAAATAATAATAAAAATAGATGTTAGATAGATGCGTTGATGTACAGGACAGCCAGTCTGAGATCTCGTATTTTCTCTCTCCACGCGTGTGCGATCAAACGCGCCAGCGCTAAAGGCCAGCGAGCGAAAATCACTGAGTTAACTTCCCAGTTTATTCCTACTGAAGAAAGGGGACAAAATGAGTGAGGTAGCAGGATCCAGCAAGAAACTGAAGACTTATCATGTCCATGTGGAATGGGAGGATAATTTTTTTTTCAGGGCTGACTTCAAATGCTAAGGCAGCCACCGAAGCATCGTTCCAGGTGAGTCACTCCATCATTAAACACAAAAAGTCATTCCAAGAAGGAGAGATGATAAAAGAGGCAATCTTTATCTTCAATCAAAGCTCTCTAGCTATCAAGAAGTAGTTACACGGCGCTGTGAAGTCATGGCCGAGGATTTAAGGAGATAAGGGAGTTTATTTTTGCTCTTAAACATGCAGAATACACCCAACTCAGTGATGATCAGTGGCTGCTGGACTTGGCATTTTTAACCGATCTGACCAACATGTTAAATGAGCTTAATTTGGAGCTGCAAGGAAAAGACAAAACTGTGGTCAATACGATCAGCTCAGTTAATGCCTTTAAACGGAAAATGCAACTTCTGTCCTCAAAGCTGCAGTGCCATGATCTTGGGAACTTCCAAAATCTCGCGTCAGATCTGGAGACGCAACGGAAGGCTTGTGCGCAGTTGAACATTGCACGCTACACGGAGCAGATTGACAGCTGTCTGTCGGTCAGAGTTTCACAGACGCCTGCAAGACTACATTCATGTGCTACCCATTTAGGGACAATGTTGTGGTTGATTCATTTGCATTGAAAACTGCAACGCTGTTTCACCTGAACTCATCTGAAGTGGTCACAGACTGACCATCAGCTGAAGTCCAGGGCTCATGGACAGTTTTGGAACTTACTCACAGGGGAAAAGTACCAAACATGAGGAAATGTACAACCTCCTTGACTGCATTGTTTGGCTCTACTTATTTATGTGAGTCAGTCTTTTCCCACATGAAGATTATTAAGTCCAAATACCGTTCCACAATGACTGATCATCATTTGGAGACCTGCTTGAGGCTGGCTACCAGCAGCTACAGTCCGGACTGTGCAACCCTGGCTGATTCTATTCAGTGCAAGTCATCAGAGTAAGGTACTGACCAAAAATGTAGGGTTCATGCCATAAGGGTTCATGCAGTTATACAAGGTACATGAACATATATTGTGTGTGTTTATATATATTTAAAGTATACTTAGTGTGTGTGTGTATATGTATGTATGTATGTATGTGTATATATATATATATATATATATATATATATATATATATATACACACACACACATATATATATATATATATATATATATATATATATATATATATATATATATATATATATATACATACATACATACATACATGTATATGTGTTTCACATTTTTAATGTAGGTAGATGTTAAAAGTAGCTCGCAAGTCAAAAAAGTGTGAGCACCCCTGATCTAGCAGCTCCAGGCTAACTTTACTGTACTCAATATACTCCTACCGACATCAAGTACCTTATTACACACATTATGTAGTGATTTAACTCTGTGTATTAGTCATTCTAACAGATTCTACCTTTCATTTACTTCATTTATACTTACAGCTGAGGGGAAAACTCCAAACTTCACTGTCACAATACATTCAAAACCAATGAAAATACTATCAACTCTTAGTTCTTTTCACAGTTGAGGTAAAAACCTGAGAAATGATTTGATCAGAAAATAAACTGAGAGTTAAAACCTACATGAAGTCACTTCTCTGTACTTTACCTGTATCTTACCTGTTCACCTGCAGCAATAATCACTGTTTTTTCTTACTACAGCTCGGATTTACTGACTTTATCACTATTTCTCAATATTAAATCTGATTAAAATCGCTACAGCAACGGGGGAGATCAGGATCTGTGGAAGATGCTAACGATGCTAAAGTCTGAGGGGAATTAACACCGGGCGCGCGCGCACACGGCGGGAAAGCCTGGTGACGTCATCGCCCGCTAACCCGTGTGTGTAAATAAGCTGTAGATACACTTCATGTAGGGTCTCACTGCTGCCTGGGGGGAGGTGGAGGGAGAGAGGGGGGACAGTGCGGATTGGGACGAAGCCGTTAAAACTGCATTAATAAATGCATTGCTCAAAAATGCTGCGATGTAAAAAATAATAAAAAATTATAAAACAAATAAATTAATAAATAAATACTTCTGAAGATTTTGATTATCCTCAGAATCGTAACATTATTTTGAATGAATCCATTTCATTCACAGTTGTTTTTTCTTTCACAAAATGGCTCCCAATCATCAAAACTTCTCCAAATGGAAGCTGTGAGTGATGCGCGTGAAAAATCTGATTGGCTCCGATTCGCGGGCTTTTTACTCTGTTGCTGAGGCGAATCTGAGTAGATCAGAGATATATTGTCTCCAATTCGCGGTGTTTTTACTCTCCGGTGCTGCCTGCTGAGACAAGACAAGAAACAAGAAAGCTGCTCCCCACCATGTATGTAGTGATTAAATGTTTAAAAGAACACCAAGTGAGTGTGGGCGTGGAGATGTGTAAAGGAGAAGAAATGCTGAAAAGAGGATTGTCCTGGTGAAGCACGGATATGGAAGTATAATAATGCCAAAAGTCCTTGAAACTTGAATTACATAACCTGGAAAAAAAAACTTGTCACAATAACAATACTTGAATTTTTTCTGCCCAGCAATTTGACACAAATCGAAAAATAAACAGCACAATATCAGTGCTTGAATTAATTTCCTCACAAATTCAGGTCTTCACATTCAGGCTGCAAAAATTCAGGTCTTAATTTCAGGTCTTCAAATTCAGGTCTAAAAATTCAGGTCTTCACATCCGGGTCTCACAGGAAGAGCAGTGGATTGCCGATAGTATTATTACTCGCTGCGTAGAACCGCCTCAACGCCCTGGTGGTTGTGGTGTGAATTGCACATCTGTACCGATAGTGAATCAGAAGATGAACCAAGGGGTAAGTTAAACTATTCTTTATTTATCAACAGCACAGCGGGATATTTTACTACACTGTTGAATTACTTTTCATTTATCCTTTTGGAAAAATGGTAGTCATTCATTGTAACGGTTATGTTAGCTTTTTGTGAGCTAGCTAGCTAACATTAGTTTTCCCCACAGCACTTGCTCTTGGACTCTGTTTTAGAGCGTATTCCGCCGCGCTTCGAACCATGCTGTTGGGCATATTCCTTTAGACATGGATTACATTGAGTTTAGCTCCTTGTTTTGTTTTGTTTTTTTGCATTTTCCATACTGTCCCAACTTTTTCGGAATTTGGTTTGTACTTTTGAACATGACATTGAATGTGATTGGTTCATTCTGAACACAGCCACACCACCAATTATAAAAGGGTGTGCAGACTTATGCAACCAGGTTATTGTAGCTTTTGTATTTTTCTTAAAATGTTCTTGATTGTTTTTCCACTTGATTTTTATATGTTGTAATTTTACACTGAGGGAAAAGTTCTGACATGGTTTATCTTGGGTTCATTTTTTACATCACAAAAGCCTGCCATTTTAACAGGGGTGTGTAGACTTTTTATATCCACTGTATACATGCAGATGGCACAACATTCAACTGGCAATTGAACATTAAAACTATATCACTGCCTTGTTGACTGAACTAACACTTTAAGAGGTCTACAAAGTACCAACTGCCATTTGGTGTGTGTTAATTTAGGACACAACCCATCCATAGACTGACTCCTAATACCATTTAACAACAAACAATCATCAAAGATTACACAGGGCTCTGTGTCCTCCTCTTATCCTGTTGAACCTCTGTGTAAGTAGAGAATTGTAAAACATATCTTCTCTATAGCCGGTGTTCTTCCTGTTCACCTCTCTGTGACCTCAGTGTAATCACATCCAGGTCACAGTGTCTCACCAAATGACCGAGTTTACATGCTCACAGTGCACACTGAAACAAGTGCCAGCAGGGAACATATCATAATTTTATGGGTGGACAAAGTGCTGAGAACTTATACCTAAGTGAAAGTATAGATAATGTGTCAAAATGTTACTCAGTTAAAAGTGAAAGAGTCCAGCCAAAATTACACTCAAGTGAAAGCAAAAAATACCGTGTATATAGCTACATAAAATGTACTCATGTGTTATAAAGTAAAAAGTAAATATTTTTAACTGATAACATTTATTTCATGTTTTCATGTGAAAAGTAACTTTTATTATTTTATTTAAAGTTTTATTTATTTCATTTTTAAATTTGCATACTCTGGCATATTGCAGCATTTTACTGAGGTAGGTCCAGAGGCGTTCCTCCTCAAGTTCCACCCTGCAGTTCAGTGGACCATCCATCATCAGATGTACACAGATAGTTACAGCATTGACTATATTGTGTAGCATGAGAAGGTCACAATAGATGAGGAATTCGCACGATTGTTTAGATTTTTCTACATTAATGGACTTGAATGGATGCTAAACTCATTCGTACAGTAACTGACTGGATAAGGGAAGAAGAGACATTCAAGATCTGTAATGAGTACTTGGACAGTCTAAATAAATAAATAAAAATTAAGAAGTAAAAAGTACATTTTTGTGGAAATATAAGTGTACAAGTATTCAATTTCAATAATACTCAAGTAAAGGATCTAAATGTCAAAATAATACTTAAGTATATCAACAAAGTACAAATACTCAAGTGTTTTCCATCCCTGCTAAAATAGATAGATAGATAGATAGATAGATAGATAGATAGATAGATAGATAGATAGATAGATAGATAGATAGATAGATAGATATTATAATCAAAATGACATTGAAAAGTGTGTTATGTGGTGTTAGTGTGTCTGGTATTTAACGTGTAACCAGGTAACCTTGTTCTTTTAATGTTGTTTTGTAGGTTTTTCCCCTCTTCCTGTCCTTCTGTTCATTTTGTCCTATTTGTTCCTCCTCAGGAACAGAAGATGAAAATGTGCCATTTTCCCAACATCTGGTACATTTATGAAGTAAATACTTCTAAATCCATGTATTAAGTCAACACTAGTGTATTGTCCCTGTTAAAGATCATAAATAAAGTGTTTGTGATGGCCATGTGACGGAATGATGTAGTGACCCATATCCATTACTGACAGTCACACTTCTGTTCCCTTCACAGAGAAGGAAGCCATTTTGGAAGGAGAAAAAAACTAACCCGGGGATTCCCTTTTCAGAATAAAGAAAGAAAGAAAGATGAAAGAGATAAATAAGTGGGAACACGACCACACAGGGAGCACTGCGTCTTTATTTGTCCACACTGTTGTGTTTAGTTCTCCATATTCCTGTAGTGATTCAATCTAATCAGCACGCGCTGGACATTTACCTCAGAGCGCCCTTTATCTCACTGCCTTTAAAGAGCGCACGCGGACCTGATGACGTCACGGCCTCGCGCATTCCATGGTGTCTCCTTCCCTATGGCTGTGGATGTTAAACCAACACGAGCTCAGCTTTTAGTTGATTGATTTACATTAGAACATTATTACTCGGATTCGAAGCACGAAATATGAAGAGATCAAACCGAATAAATGCGTGTTGTTAGCTTGTGTTTGGAATAGTATAGTGTCGCGTGACGATATTTTAAAACGGGATTAATAACCGCCGGTTGCTTTTTTCTTTTTTTTTTTTCCTGTCAGTTTGGGATCTGTGCGCATGCGCAGAACCCGCGCCTGGACTCGCGAGCGGTGTCGTGTGTGTGTGTGTGTGTGTGTGTGTGTGTGTGTGTGCGCGCGCGCTTGCTGTGCTGTAGCACATCTGCTGGAGGTTTATAATCCGGTGATGTGAACCTGGAGCTAGCTTCTTAGCTAAAGGAGAAAAAACTACACAATAGTGACGTTTTAATAATAAAAGACACAAACAGGGAGGAGACCGGGCTGTGTCCATGTCCGGGGTTCGATAGGACAGACAGACAGACAGACAGAGACAGACAGGCGGACAGACAGACAGGCGGATGGGATTCCCGGGTGAGCTAATAGATGGAGGCGCAGCAACGGCCGGCGGCTCGGGTGTCGGTATCAGCGCTGTGGATGATTAAAGTGACCGTCGCCCTTGAACACAGAGCCGCGAGCAGCGATGCATCTCCACCAGGTGCTGACGGGAGCCGTGAACCCGGGAGACTGCTGCTACTCGGTGGGGAGCGTTCATGACATCCCGTTCACGGTAGGTTCTCCTGCACGGGCTGCGGCCACCGGCCATGCTAACACCATCACCGTGTTCTACACCATCACCATGTTCTACACCATCACTGTGTTCTACACCATCACTGTGTCCTACACCATCACCGTGTCCTACACCATCACCGTGTCCTACACCATCACCGTATTCTACACCATCACTGTGTTCTACACCATCACCGTGTTCTACATCATCACTGTGTTCTACACCATCACCGTGTTCTACATGCTAAGCTGCTTAGGACCGGACTGACTAGCGGGTTAGCTAGGTGAGAGAGTGTGTGTGAGAGTGTGTGTGTGTGTGTGTGTGTGTGTGTGTCGCCGCCGTTCATTCTGTACCCCTCCATAAAGACATGGAACCTACGCGTTACGTTCAGAACTGATTACACCTACGTGCATTTGTTCAGCGTGACGTCTGTCCGTGCGTGATGACGTCACTGCGTGCAGAATGACGTTCCGGTACAGTCAGTGTACAGAGTGTGTACAGAGCACCGTGTGTCGGTGTTCAGGATGATCTCTGGCCTTCACTCTGAGAGAGACGGCGGTGTGCGTGTTCACGAGGACGTCTGGGTGTCCAGAGTTTGTTTGTTTGTTTGTTTGTGATGCAGGACGGTTGGTGGTTCAGAACGACGTCACGGCGGTCTGCATCGTCAGAGCGACAGCTCTGCGTGCAGAATGATGTTTACGCGTGTACTGTAGCGACGTCTGATTTGTCGGACCTCTAGCGAGTTCGGTACGACGTTCAGGACGGCGTTCGCTCCTCTGTCACGCCCGGGTCTGTGGGAATCCGGCGCTTCTCGAGTCTGGAGCTTGTTTCTGTCTGTCGCCTCGTACGAGGTGTTAACGAGATCCAAAACCTCACCCGGGCGAGGGAGTGTTTTAATTCTCGCCGCCGTCACCCGGGACGCAGAGGCTGTGTTCCGGTGTCATGTTTTAACACGCGCTTCGACTGAAAAGCAGTCGTCCATCTTACCGCGTTCGGGATGGTCCTGTATTTGTTCATGCACTGCGTCGGCGCTTTAGTACCGCCTCTCCTCGTACCGCCTCCTACCTCAACACCAGAGTTATTATTGTAGACCCCAGGTACTCACAGGTTCATTAGGAAGATGGATCCCAAATGTACATCAAGTGCACTCCGTAGTGCGCTGTACATAGAGCAGGGACCTACTTCCTGTTTCGGTGTGAAGTGATGACCTGCCAGTGTTTAAATATATTTACCCCCTGTATTAAGAGCCCTTGAAGAGCGCGGCGGAGATTTCTGGCTGTAGAAAGAGGAAGTGAGAGTCGTGTATTGCAGAGAGAGAAATATTCCACAGTCACACAATGGCTCGGTGTCAGGGATGTTTATTTCCTCTCTCTGTCTCACAGACACACACACACACACACACCATGTTACATACTGACGTGTTATTGTGCGGTTCTGACCTGTAATTAATCGTCCTGTCTAATTATTTATCTAATCATTAATTACATTTAACCTTGTATAGGAGATTCGTTAGTGTAATTATATAAAACTATAATCAGACATTCTCTGTCATATCACACACACACACACACACACAGTTACTGATTCGGTTTGTGTGGGAATAACTGAATCAGTAACTTTACTTCTCGTTTCCACTCTGTGTGTATTCTCTACCAGACGTGTCTGCTTCATTCCCTCTAGAGAACGTGTCTAGTGACCCTGACCTACGAGGACTACACGGTGTGTGATTTGGGACACGTCCACGATGGAGAGAATGTGGTGTTTATTACATGGGAAGATGAACAAACGTGTCTGAGATCCACTCGGTCTCTTCCTGATGTTAGTGTTGGGATCCAGCTGTGGGCGCTATAATAGAATCTCATCACAGTTCTAGAACAGAATCCTCTACTGCCATACTAGAACACCAACAAGTACGAACGTCAGATCTTTCCCCAGGATCGCTCTAGAGCAGAATCGGTTTCTGTGCGGCGTGGGAAGGGTTCTGAAGCGTTTCGGCGGTGTGCTAGAACAAACCTCTGAACGGTTCTTCTAAAAGGTTAAACACATTCTGAACTGTCCTTCTAGAACATGGAAAGTGCGCCTGTATGTTGTGTCATTGTTCTAGAATGGAATTCTGAATCCCTGCTCTAGAGCATGAGAATTGTTTCACTCGGACTCTAGAATGGAATTCTGGATTGTTGCTCTGGAACTCGGAAAGTTTCACCAATATTCTAGAACGTTATCGTTCTAGACGATGGAAAGTATCCTTGCGTGTTTCTCCAGCCTTCTAGAACGTTCTAAATCATTGTGCTGGACTGTGGAAGGTATTCCAGAATGTTCTGAATAAGTGCATCATCTGGGTACTTGAAGCGCACTTCCTCTTCTTGGAGTTTTCCGTGTGAACACACCACTCACACTATTTACACTACAAAATGCCGTAGATAGTGCACAAGTATGCGATTTGGGACATGACGTTCTTAATTACTGCTTGGGAACTTGAAAAGTACGCTAAAGTATTTGAGCAGTGTTCTAGAACAGAAATGCGAATGATTCCAGAAGCATGCTGGGACTTTAAATCGGGTCTCCGGGACAAAATCCAGGATAATTATTGTTATACGACACTATAGGAAATCCATGGTTCTGCTCTCATGACTGTGTTGTGTATCTCATGACCCCATGACCCCGTGTGTCAGAGTGTCATGGTTCACCTCCTGATTGGTTCTTTACCCAAGATTACTCTGCAGTGATGTAATCACCTATACGTACACAGCAGCTGTTTCCACGTCCACACTCCTCTCTTTTCTCAGATTCTAATCTCTCCATTTCCTCTCCCCTGATTCACTCATCCACACAGATCAATAATCAATCACAGTCTCCACACAGATCAATATTAACCCTCTCACCTCTTAACCAGAGCAGGACATTCCTCTGCTTTGCCCAGATCTCTCTGGTATTTCCCTCTTTAGGATGTAGGACGTCACCATACCTCATATCGTTTCACTGAGGTTTTACTAACAAAGCATCAACAGGGGTGACTAAACCCTGAGAGATGTTTATCCAAATATTTAAAGGATGGAAAAAATGGAGCCATTAATGTGCAGTCAGACCTTAATGACGATAAACTGTATCAGGATGGTGGTGTATCACAATATTGATCATCATATCACCCTAAAAAACTAGGAGAAATGTGTTCTAATATCCAA
This sequence comes from Ameiurus melas, assembly GCA_012411365.1. NCBI lineage: Eukaryota > Metazoa > Chordata > Actinopteri > Siluriformes > Ictaluridae > Ameiurus > Ameiurus melas. The sequence goes on from CM022777.1 coordinate 3,019,937, forward strand.
CCAAATCCTCAGAATGATCAGTGACCGACTCAATCATAGAAGATACATTTAGGACCAAGTAGAAACTGTGCTACTGAAGTGCATCAACACGACTGTACTGATGGGGTTTCCTCCAGTTCACTGAAGTTCAGATGTGAGTGCTGAGTGTGTGAGGTGGAGTTCAGGCTGAATCAGCATGACTGCAGCTTTCAGACTGATGAGGAAACTCTTTACAGAGCCAAACACTGCTTCTCTTTCTCCACCCTCCATAATGCAGAAGAAGTCTTTCTCCTGCAGCCTACACACTGCTCTGGATTTACTGTCTCCTCAGAAAGCATTGAAACGGCAGGCCCAAGCTGAAATACTGACTTCCCGTCTCATATTCTCATATCTTTTGATCTCAAACCCCAAATATATACTTTTGCAGGGGACTCTAGTTTGAATTCTCGCTTCTGATTGGTCAGGCGGTGATCTGACAGTAGCACAGGGTTATATTAACGTTATCGTTTACAGCAGATGATAAAGTGGACAGATCTGTTCGGAGGTGTTTCTTAAATGTTCAAGGAAGGAGTCTCCAGTGTCAGAGATGAAGCTGTAACTTTCAAGTTTTCCGACATCTTCAGGACAGAGGAGTTTACGCTTCGTTGCGGTTTCTGAGTAACGTGACGTGCTGCTATAACGTAAGTGAGAGCAGGAGCGTGCACGTCTCATGAATATGGAATGTAGCTAAAAAGGGATAAAAAGTATGACATTTGGGAGAGAGCTGTCATTGGGTATGGAATATTGGCTTCACGTTCCTGACTCTTTAATAAAGATATACGCGATCTTACAGAAATAGACACACGTACACACGTACACACACACACACACACACACACACTGTAATCCCCCGCTTAGCAGCAGAAGTGAGACATTTTCTTTGTCAGTGTGGTTTGGCACCTCGCTGCTTGTTCCTGAAGTCATGATAAAGGAGCAGAACGCAGCAGAACTGCTGAACTCAACTGATCACACACTCAGTACACACAGCGGGGGAAATAAGTACTGAACGCGTCAACATTTTTTTCAGTAAATATATATCCAGTGAGGTTATTCACATGAAATTTTCACCAGACATCAGTATTAACTCAAGAAATCCATAAAAAAAAAGTCACAACATTAAAGTCCATAAATAAAGTTATGTGTAATAAAGTGGAATGACACAGGAAAATGTATTGAACACGCTAACTGAAATGTATTTAATACTTAGTCACACTACACTCACTGCATATCTACACTGTACACTACACTCACTGCATATCTACACTGTACACTACACTCACTACATATCTACACTGTACACTACACTCACTGCATATCTACACTGTACACTACACTCACTGCATATCTACACTGTACACTACACTCACTACATATCTACACTGTACACTACACTCACTGCATATCTACACTGTACACTACACTCACTACATATCTACACTGTACACTACACTCACTACATATCTACACTGTACACTACACTCACTGCATATCTACACTATACACTACACTCACTACATATCTACACTGTACACCACTCACTACATATCTACACTATATACTACACTCACTGCATATCTACACTATACACTACACTACACTCACTACATATCTACACTATACACTACACTCACTGCATATCTATATGTATGTATATCTATATACATACATGAGAGAGAGAGAGAGATAATGTGAATGTGGCGTGACGCTCACTTAGTTTTATGTCCCTCTGTAATACGGCTCTTTTACAACTCGCTCTCTCGCACCCACTCTATCTATTTTATCCTTGTGCCCTTGTTTTACATTTTGGTGTGGCTATGATGTGCTGAGTGAGCATCTGTCCGAGGCTTTTAGATCCTCCTACTCTACTCCCATTAATAAATCAGGATTAGTGTCATTTTTGTCATTACAGCAAATCACATGCCACAACCCCCCCATGCCTATACAACCAATCATACCACAGTCCCCCCATGCCTATATAACCAATCACACCACAACCGCCCATGTCTATATAACCAATCACACCACAGTCTGAGGGGGAGTGTGTGTGTGTATGTGTGTGTTTTGACTGAAGTAGAAGGGTTGAGTGTGTGCTATAGAGAGTGTACGAGGGTGGGAGAGTACGGTGTATAGATTGGAGTATGTTAGAACTGAAGTGTGTGTGTGTGTTAACCGTGTCTCTCTGTAGGTAACTCTGTAATGTCTCTCTGTAGGTAACCGTATCCTGGCAGTAATGGAGTAGCTGCAGCTTTGGGCTCCGCCCACCGCAGAGACACTGCTGGAGGAAGACGAAGAAGAAAAATCACACCCCGTCCTCAACGACTGGAAGTGTGTGTGGCAGTGCAAGTGAGTCAGACTCGAGTGTGTCCTGTAGGTGTGTTAGGGCTCAGTGAATTAATTTAACATGTAAATTCTATACGAATAAACTATAAAATCTAAATACAGGAAACTAATTAAGGATTTTTATTGGTGATTATAACTAAATTATAATAAAAGGGTTCAGAGGTGCAATATTCACTACTACTAAATGTGGTAGGCTTTTGGGTTTGTGCAGACAAGCCACAAGAGATGATGAACCAAGCGGTATGTTCAGTTACACTGTTAATCAATATGACAGTATATATATATATATAACTATTAAAAAATATTTATATATATATATATATATATATATATATTAGTTTTCATTTATTTTCTCTGCAAGTAAAGTTGTTATTCATATCAAATTTGGTGAAATTATGTTAGCTTTTACCACTAGCAAACCAGCTGGCTAGTTAGTCACTATGCTTGGTTCATGCTTTGGTCATCTGCTTAGAGCTCACGTGAGGTAAATCGATTGAATGGAGTATCCTACCAAGCTGAACTACAGGGTTTTAGTAATTGCCTAGCTAATTATAGTTACAATGATAGGACTGTAGTAGTTACTGGGATACTAAACCCCTTTGTTTTCCCCGCAGCTCTTGGACTATGTTTTACAGCGATTCCGCTCTCGCCTGAACCATGATGTTGGACATATTCCTTTAGACATGGATTACATGGAATTCATTTGCTCATTGGAGTTGTTTATTTTTAGTTCAATTTCTGAGGCAGTGAACATTCCACCAAATATTTTAGTAGGAATAGTAGCACTTCTTACTGTAATTATGCAAAATGAGCCCAGGAGGGAGACCCGCATGGTGATCATTCAACAGGAACAAGGGCCAATGGGGCACCCACGTTTCGAAGTCTCACCTGATCACATCGCAAACCTGCTGGATCTGAATTTGTCTGTTCCCAATATTGCCAACCTGTTAGGGATACGTAGACGAACCTTATACAGACGAATGGCGGAATGTAATCTCTCCGCTCTATATACCAGACTGACGGATGAGGAGTTGGATGCTTCTGTAACCGCTCTGAAGCAAAGTATGCCTCACTGTGGTTATAGAATGATGAGAGCAGCGCTTAAGACACAAGAACACCGGGTGCAGTTCAATGCACCGGGTCAACACTGTGGGAGTGATATCTCGTTTGACACAGCTCGACTTACTCAGTCTTCAGTCAAAGGTCAGTTATGCACATTGACACCAATCATAAGCTAATTCAGTAAGTAATAAAAAAATAAGTTGATAGTGAATTCGTGTTAGTTTTAATTTAAGCAATGTGTTCACAAAACTGTAATTTCAGCTACAACATTATTTTTGGAGGTGTAGATGGCTTTTCAAGGAAGGTAAGGGTTACCCTTTATCAAGTAGATTCACCATGTTTCAGAGAACTATTGAGCTGATCATGTGTTTCCATGTACTTTCACAGATAATGTACCTTGGTCCTGCATCTAACAACCTTACTTCAACTACACTGGCTTTTTTTTCAAGAAGCAGTGGAAACTTTTGGCTTTCCCCTAAGGTACATTCATGATAATCAAATTCTAAGTATAAAAAGCTATTTGATGCAGTTATATTTCTTACTATTTTATAAATGACATTAATTCAAGACAAGAAAAGTCAAACAGGCAGTTTCATGCACCAATCTTTTTACACTTTCAGGGTACGAAGTGACCAGGGCATTGAAAATGTGGATGTTGCTCGCCTAATGTTCACAATCCGTGGGGCAGGCGGGAGAAGCTTTATTTCATGATAGAGTGTCCATAATCAGCAGTGTGTTGATTTAAAACCATGTATACTTATCAGTATATGTACTGAGGTTCCATTTTAAAAATCATTTGATACTGAATTTTACTTTTGTATGGTCCATTTATTCCAGTATTGAGAGGCTGTGGCAAGACATCTGGACATCAGTGACAAATTTGTATTATGATGTTCTGCACTCCCTAGAGGAATGTGGCTACCTTGACATTTCAGACTCAACTCACCTCTTTTGTTGCCACTATGTTTTTCTTCCACGGCTTCAAAGTGACCTCAACTTGTTCTGAAGAACCTGGCACAATCACCCGATTCGCACAGAGGGTAGTATGAGTCCTAACCGGTTGTGGCCAATGTGAAGTGTCAACCATCTTGTACCTGAACCCAACATTGAGACATGTGGTCTACTTTTTGTTATGCTGTCTGTTTTTATTTTTTAAACTCAGTACAATAAGTAAGAGTTCTGCAATGAATGAAACGCTCGTTTTGTTGAGAGCTTCAGGAAGGACTTCACGTGACTGGGAGAGTAGCGGCCTCGTTGCTGATGCACACACCAGCATCATTGTTCCTACGACTGAATGCCCCCTGAGTGATGAACAAATGGCAGCCCTACAGGAAGCTGAAGACCCCAAAACCACTTCACAGACATGTGGCTGGGACATCGATTTAGCAGCACTTCGGTTTTGCCAGTCAGTTCTTATGGAGTAATTGTCTATAGTAACAGCAGACCACATGTTTTTGTTACTTGATAAATGTTTCAGCATATGAAAATAATCTGTTGGCAAGAACATTGGTTTTCTTTTGTTATGTTCTGAAACTATGAGTTTAACTGAGTTAATTTTGTCTTAGTTGACATTCGTACAGCAGGTTAATAGATAGAGCCAAATATATTGTTAAAGAAGACACGGCTATTACTCACAATTGAAAAAGTACAAAATGTACATATTTTGAAATAATAAAACAGTAACAAGTTTCATTTTTACCAAAAACATTCAGTAGCCAATGCATCTAAAATAGTGTGGTGGGGTACAGTAGAAACTTACTACATGCCATCTTGGCAAATATTGCATGTGCCATGCATGTTAAAACAGAACAGACTTTCACATCATAGTAATCATTACAAACAGAAACAGCACTTTCACGCACATGCTAAAGTAGCACTGAAACATTTACACTGCATGATTAAGGCAACAATGAAATGGTGAACGTTAGTAAAGAAATATGCAGTTACAGCTGCTGAATAATCGAAGTTAAAGTTACACATGCCCAAAACCATACCTGCATGACCCAATGCACATAATCAAGTCCATCCTGAAGGACTGGTAATCTTTGTAATGCCCTGGTAATCTGAGGATACAGAAGCAGGTAGAGGCTCTTGGGAAGTCACCACTAACAACTTCCCATCCAACCCAGAACTTGAGCAGGTCCTTCAGGTCCTTGCTAGATGCTGAAATCGAATAAACAAAATCTTATTCAACAAATTTTTCAAAGTTACTTTGTCATTTATGACAGCAACAATTTGTGGTCTTGTGCAAGGCACATTATTCACTTTATTTTAAAATGCAAAATATAACTGCAAAACATTTACACAGACATGAAGACACACAAATGTCAGATTATGACCAATATGTTTAAAATCTTATTTATATTTAATGTAAATAAAGAAGCCATTATAGATTTGGAAGTAGATTGCTGATACCATACCCATCTCAATTAACTGCCTCAAGTACCCAGTGATACGTTGGTTTGATTCAGCTGGGTATTCAGCAGCAGCAGGCCAGGATATTAAAAAATGCAGCATCTACATCATGACCAGTAGACTGTTGGCTAAACACTGACATTGAATATGTTTGGGCAAATTCTGAGTGGAAAAAAAAAAAATCAAATATTAACCTAACGTATAAAAGTACTCATTAACTCAGGAGCAAGAGTCTTCGGATTCCATCGGAAAAAACACCACATCCTTCCTCTCAGTCAGAAGCGACCAACCATTTTATCTTTAAGTCCTCATCTGAGTTGTTTCATTTGATGTGATCTTCTCCCAAGAACCTACAATGTGTACCAAAATGAGCAAAACGGCCAGTAAGTGTCACAGAAGACAGTTGAATTTCTGTCATTCTAAATCATCAACATATCTAGGTCATTCAACGTATCTTCAGTTTGAGAAGAGCTTACTCACTAAGCAGACAATTCATGTTTTATATGTCACTACTTCAAAATTCTATAAGTACAATGTGGATTAAATATGCAAGCCAGATTTACAGAGCATAGAGACCTAAAACAAATGAAAAAAAAAAAACTACATTCATCAGAGGGGAAATAGTTCATTGCCTGATACTGCAAAGGAGTTTCCATTAAGATGATCTTTAAGCATAATTCCAATATACTCAGACATAAAACATGGTTTTGTCCAGTAGGGAAATACAGGTATTTGAATGCATGTAATCATATACCACAAACAAAAAAATTTACATTACTACATGTGAAAGCAGACGTTCGTAGAGCCACCTCCTGTTTTCTTTGGTTGGACCTGAGAGATCCCAAGACAAACAAAGCTCCAAAACTTTCTCATGTTGGTCCTCACCCAATGGATACTGCACATTAAGCTCAATTAAAAATTGTATAAAATTTGTACAAAACAAAGATTGAGTAAAAAGAATACTTACTGAAAAGTTGACTAGGTATCTGTATTGTATATACATACCAGGTTGATGGTCTCTCGCACATCAATATCAGGGCAGTCCTCCAACAGTAAAGTGGCTGTATCATGTGAACCAAGAAGCCACACATGGACAAAAGCTCTGCTGAGCCCTGCAATACATGGTCCGCCATGAAGGAAGGCATGGCCAAGCATTCATCCTGCTACTAGAAAGAGATAAGAAACTGTGAAGATGAGGACACCAAGTGGTCTGGCTGCCCCTCAAACAAGCAGGTAACTTTGTGTCTCCTGATCAACAAAAAACATGCAGAAACATTAAAACTGTTTGATATAATTCTACTTGTTCACAGGCCAAATCAATTATAAAAATTGCCAGAAGTTAGAGTAATGATGATGAATACCCAAGTTCAAACTGAAACCATACTTCAGTTTGTGAAGAATTGTGGTAAAAAAAAAAAAAGTGTCTGGTAACATCACCAATTGCAGTGTCCCATAAAGAACACACAAAGTGTACACAATAGCTACAATACTGCAATGCTACACTACACATTGCATTGATCTCATTTTCAACTTCAACTGCTCTTTTCTATGCTTTACCTTGTAATTAGCAGCTAAGGGGTTGTGCCCACTCCACATCATTTTGTTTATAGAAGTTTAATAGTGTTCTCTCGTTCTTGAACACCTGATCTGAGGTCCATGTACACCAGAAGCGGCTTCCCAGTCTCATGGAGATGAAGAATTTCCTGGGTGTACAAGGACACAGCCACTTTGGGATCAGGGTGGGTCTTCCGATCTAGATGGGCAGAAAGCACAGATTTTGTTAAGTGTGGCAGTGATAGATGAAATGTACTCAAATGTCACCAACACTTATCCACTGGCATTAGTCGAGTGGAAAAAGAAGCAGCAATTGTTCCTTTGACCTTTATCCACACACAGCACTTCAATTGAGCTGTTCATTGTGTCATTTACTGTTCTACAGTGAAAAAGAAAACACTTAAACTAAATGCTCAAGCAGGAAGCGAGTGAACCAAAAAAAAGCCACGTGACCGCTTCGCTTCCCGCTGATCCTTCTCTTGGCAGCAGCGACGCAGTTCCCTCTGCTGGCGGTGGTGTAACGCCTGGCATATAGGACAGCAAACCTATGATGTATGACACATTAAAACTAAAAATATTAAATAGATATTGATACAAATGTAACTAAGACAATTTTGAAATGCAAAATTTCTATATTCACACATACACACACACAAATACACCCCCCTTGTCTTTCCAAAATTACATGCATTCTACAACTGGTGGCTAGGAGTGTACTCATGAAAACAAAGTGGACCATATGGTTCTCGACAGCACCAACAAACTAGTCAAATATATAGTGACAGTTCAATTGTACGCAACTACAAACGTGTATCAAGTAAGATTACATGTTCACTGTTCCCCATTTCTTCTTTATTTTATCAAAAATGATTACCTGTTCACTGTTGCCTGGTTTGGCGTCATCCACATTAACAACAGAGCATGAGCTGATGTAGTCAGGATGAACTTGAAGGGGATAGGATGAGTTGCATTTTTTACATTTTGCCTTTGGCATGTTGCAGAAAGCCTCAGATGTTGGTAGCAATGGAGTAGTGTCAAGCTCCTCCTGGAGTGGAGCTACCTACAGTGGCAAGAAAAAGTATGTGAACCTTTTGGAATTTCATGGTTTTCGGCATAAATTTGTCATAAAATGTGATCTGATCTTCATCTAAGTCAGGGGTATTGACAAATGTAATGTGTCTAAAATAATAACATAAAATAAATTCTGACCGATCATGTCTTTATTGAGAACAACCAAAAAAACTCATAGTGCTTGTGGAAAAAGTATGTGAACCCTTGAGTTAATGACCTCAAAAAAGCTAATTGGAGTCAGGTTTTAGCACACCTGGAGTCTCGTTAAGAAAATGAGTTTGGAAGTGTGGACTACAGCTACTTTGACTGTTAAAAACCCTTCAAACTTTTCGAGTTTGTGCTGCAAAAGAAGCACATGCTTATGTGAGCGGTGCCTCACCAAAAAGAGCTTTCAGAGAATCTAACATCAAGAATTGTTGATTTACTAGCTACCGTGTTGAATAGGAATCTGGAATTGTATTTGTTATCTCCTATTAAGGTGGAGAAATAGCATCGGCAAGAGATTTCCTATATTTCAGTAGGCTCTCCTTCCATTCTGTTTGAAATGTAACCAGTTTGGTTTGACGCCATTTACGTTCTAATTTTCAAGATGTCTGTTTTAAGGTTCGCGTTTGATCGTTATACCAGGGTGCTAATTTTTTCTCTCTAATTATTTTTCTTTTGAGTGGAGCCACTCTATCTAGCGCAGGGGTGTCCAAACTTTTTTAGTGAGGGCCAAATACAGAAAAATAAACAAAGGGCCGGGCCACACACTAGAGGTGACATATTGACACATGAATACTGTGTGTATTTCTAACTCACCTATAATGTGAAGAACATTGCACTCAGTGGGAGCAGTGATGCTGTCCTTTGGATTGAAGGATGGCTGACATGTCAGGAGACAGTTTGGTGGTTGAGACACGAAGGACTTCACAGAGATGGCTGTCAGTCATTCTGGTTCTCAGTCTGCTTTTGTTCTGATTTAACAGAGAAAATGTTTGTTCACATATGTATGTTGAGTCGAACAGGCTCATCATTCTTTTTGCTGGGCGTCTCATCAGAGGAAACTTGGCATTATCCAAACTCTGATAGAATTCAGGGAGGGAGAGAAGCTGATGTTGACTCTTCAGAGAATCATCACATTGCATTTCAATCAGTTCTAACTGCAGACTCTCTTCCACTTCTTCTGCATCCACCAGGAAGGGGGTCGAGAACAGCTTGATTTGTTTTTCAACGACAGAAAAATCATGGACCACTGTATTTCTGGATAAGCTCACATTGTTGAAATCCGGCACTTTTTCTGGGCACATTATTTCTGTGACTTTGATGAGGCACTGCTTTATGAAATCACCATCTGAAAACGGTTTGCCGTGCTGGGCAATAAGTTTAGCGACTTCATAACTTGCTGTTGTGGCGTTTTCCTGTATTTTGTTAGCTTGCAGGCTATCTGCCATTTGCTTGACTTTCTGTGTTCGCTCGGCACCGGTGTACGATGTGTAGCTCTGATGTTTGGTCTCATAGTGCCAACGGACATTATACTCTTTCATCACAGCAACATCTTCATTATAAATCAAACAGACACACTTTCTGTTGATTTCTTTGAAGAAATACTCATTTTCCCACCGTGTTTGAAATCTTCTACACTCACTTGCTATTTTGCGTTTCTTCGGTGCTGCCATTTCTGGTAAAAGTTTTTCTTCGCTTAATTTCGTTTCTGTGGCTGGCTCCATCTAGTGTTGAAACTGAGAAGTGCAACAGAGTTGAGCTCAAACTTCTTGTGCGGGCCATATTCAATTATATTTTCAGAATTTGCTGCGGGCCAATAAAAACTGGGCCGTAGTTTGGACACCCCTGATTCCTAGCGTAGCGGAGTGTTGACCCGCTTTCAGCTTTAGCTCGCCTGATCAAGTTCTGTTGGATCTGACGGTGATCCAAGTCTAATTGATGTTTCTGCGAAGTTATTTATGAAGCTCGGCGCAGTAGCTGATGTGTATGTGTATGTTATGAGGTAAAGAAACAACCCTGAATAACAGCCAAAGATTTGAGGCATCATTGGAATTGGCTAACATCTCTGTTCATGAGTCTACAATATGTAAAACAAGCAGGGTATCTACAGCCGGACACCACCAAGGAAGCCACTACTTACTAAAAAGAACATTGCTGCACGCCTGAAGTTTGCAAAAGAGCACATTGACACTCCACAGCGGTATGGGCAAAATGTTTTGTGGACTGATGAAACCAAGATTGAACTATTTGGAAAAACCACACAGCACCACATCTGGTGTAGAAAGGGCACGGCATATCATCATGAACAGATCATCCCAACCGTAAAGTATGGTGGAGGAAACACCATGATTTGGGCCTGCTTTGCTGCATCAGGGCCTGGCCAGCTTCAATCATTGAGGGGAAGATGAATTCCCAAGTGCATCAGACAATTCTTCAGGATAATATGAGAATGTCTGTACGTCTGCTGAAACTGTGTCACGTTCATGAAACTCACGTTCATGTTTATGCTCATGTTTGTTTCTCGACCCGGTTTTCCGTGCCACGTTGTTGTTATCTGCCTTGCCCCAAGTTTATGCCTGTTTGCCGTTCACCTGACCTTCGCTTGTTTCCTGACTACGCCTTTGGATTACGTGTTGGATTTGTCTGCCTGCCTCTTGTAAATAAACTACACTCGTTCTTAAGTGCGCTTAACTCCTTCCTTCATCCGCTCTGTCACGACTTGTGACAGAAATTAACCGCAATAAACATGAACGTGAGCTAAGACAATGATCTGGGAGCGGATAACCCAGCGTGAACTATAACTAACAAGGAACGTGATCTTATGTTTAATTAACCGCGCCGTGTGTAGTACGGCGTGTAGTATATAAACCGGCATGAATTAACTTAAACAGTATTCAGCTGGAACTAATATGGACACACGTGGGGATTCAACCTATGACAGAACGGGGCGGGGTCATGACGAACATAAACAAAACACACGTGCCCTCCCAGCCAATGACAGAAACAAAAACAAAGAGCACATGTTCAAATGTCACAACACGCATGCGCAACCGCGCGAGAGCATGCTGCTTCAGGGGGAACCGTGACAGAGTTCTCCCCTCTCTGTTTCGCCCGTTCATAGTACACGTGGAGGTAGCACGAGAACGGCGAGGACGCCGAACCCAAGACCGCACGCCCAAGATTCCCGCCTTGGATTCCATGAGCTTCGCACAGAGGTATTCCGTGGACATGCCGGAGCCGTATGATGGCTACTTTTACCCGGATGAGTTTTTGACGGACTGTCAGCATTATTTCTCCAGCCTACGTGACCCGAAACCGACTGAAGGACGATTTATTCTGTTTATCATGTCTCGCCTTGTTGGCGCAGCTCGCGCATGGGCACAGCGAGTGGCAGCCAAGGAATCACGGGTGCTGGAGGATATTTGGCAGTTTTTGGAAGTGTTTTTGGAGGAGTTTGGAGAACCAGGACAGATCTATGATCAGTTGCTGGAGGAAGTGAACGTAGCGGAGCGCCCGTTCCACAGGTATTATGGGCGGGTGATTGTCTTAGCTCACGTTCATGTTTATGCTCATGTTTGTTTCTCGACCCTGTTTTCAGTGCCACGTTGTTGATATCTGCCTTGCCCCAAGTTTATGCCTGTTTGCCGTTCGCCTGACCTTCGCCTGTTTTCTGACTACGCCTTTGGATTACGTTTTGGATTTGTCTGCCTGCCTCTTGTAAATAAACTACACTCGTTCTTAAGTGCGCTTACCTCCTTCCTTCAGCCGCTCCATCACGACTTGTGACACTCAGGAGCTATATCTGTTTTCTCTTGTAATTATTACTTTATTAAAATATTTAAAATAAATCACATTTGGTAAATGACATAATTATTAAAGTAAATAGAGTATATTTATGGTGGTAACTCACCATCCATTTTATTATGACTAACTGTATGTATACCTGCACATTGATATATGCACATTTATTGATGTGTGTGTTCTCTTTCACAGGGTCACAGGGAGCCTTATATAAATATATAATCATATATATGGCAGAGCGAGCATAGCGACGTGTTTGAAATGTGTGTTATACTTTAAACCATGTTTTAAAAAAATTCCTTAATTTGTGGAGAATGTTGAAGGAATGAAATTTTAGCATTTTAGAATGTCTAGTGGAGTTGTTCTGGTCAACTGTTTCTCTTTTGTTCATCACTTGCTCATTAAAGTGTTTTCATCATCAGTGAACTGGATTTCCCAGCATTTAGACCTCATTATATACAGTGACATCAACAGGAGTCATTGTTGGAGATGCTGCAGTGATGGATAGGTGATCGTGGGTGTGAATTAGAGTGAATCTGCCAGAGTAGGCCCGGCACCGCGGTGTGAAGAAGAGGGGGCCTTTGCAATACACGAAAGGGTGTGATGACGTACGCATAATATTCTCAACTAGAAAACATATGAAGCCCAGAATCCGTGTTCTGTTGAACTGCCCTATATCCTACCATTGCACAATTTATAGGCTAGTCTGTTGGTCTATGCTACTGGAAGTGCAGTAACAATAATATACAACCCATATCTCATAGACCGTGGAACAACATAATTTGAAATCGGCGGCCCATCAGGCAATACTACGCGGATATCTCACACCCCACACAAATCTCCAGCATCCCCAGTTCTTTCTCATAGGGTGTCTGCATGGTCACTAGGCATGATAATTGTGGCTGCTATAGACTTTATAATTAAAAAACTGACTACTGAAGGATTTTGTTTAACTTTTTTCTCACATTCAAACACTATTTGGACATTTTCACTTAGGGGTGTACTCACTGTTGTTGTTAGTGGTTTAGACATTAATGGCTTTGTGAGTTATTTTGAGGGAACAGCAAATGTACACTGTTACACAAAATGTACACTCACTACTTCACATTGTAGCAAAGTGTCATTTCTTCAGTGTTGTCACATGAAAAGATATCATCAAATATTTACACAAATGTGAGAGGTGTACTCACTGTATATATACTGTATATACAGTGAGGGGAAAAAGGATTTGATCCCCTGCTGATTTTGTACGTTTGCCCACGAACAAAGAAATGATCAGTCTATAATTTTAATGGTAGATTTATTTGAACAGTGTCAGTTTACATTCTGTATCATTCATCAAACTCCTAATCTCCGTCATTCCTGATGCTCCAGGGTCGTTCCCTCTGAGGTCCAGGTTTATCAGGTGTGATGAGCGGTTTGACTTCAGAGCTTTAGCCAGAGCAGTGTATCCTTTCTCTCTTATATTACAGTCTGAAAGTCTGGAGAAGGAGAATAAAGTTCATCATTCTCGGGTGGGTTTTGGGAAATGTTCTTAATGCTGAGTACTTCATTAACTTGTTTGTGAGAAGGTTCTTTATTTACCCTATGTGGTACATAAACTCATTTGTAAATTACATACACCTGATTAGTGTTATCATTGTCAAAAAGACAGAGGCTGCTAACTTCACTACAAGAGACTGATCCAGTTACATGAACAGAGGTCATTCAGTCAGTTATCAAGCAGTCAGTTAGTAAACCAGGAACATTAGTTAGTCCATTTGGCCAAATTATGACTTCATTAATTAAACTCACATCACTCAAATAAAAAAGTGGAAAGAGATGATGATGATTAAGCAGCAGCAGTGGAGCTGGTGTCCTAATGCTGTGTGATTGAATATAAACCCTCTTACCATCTCAGTGACTGTGAGCATTGGAGTGCCCAGGGTTTATTCTTTTATTATTTTGTGCACAATAAATGTGATCACAATAATATCTGTAATACCTTCATATTTTCTCCAAATACAATATCATGTTGCAGGTGTTTGGTAAAATATTGAAAATATCTTTAACATTGTCCTTTTAATATTAGTAAACATTTTCCTCATAGTTTCCCTCTAACTGTTTATCTTTTAAAATAATATCATTTCTTCAATCACTTCCAGTACAATGTCATTTTGTTTTGTAATTTTGGCCTAAAACTCTGATAATGAAGGCTGTTGGGGAACACTTGCAAGACAGGGGGAGGGTCATAAGAGGACACTCTTCCGCCCGTGCGTTTTCGAGTAGCAGCTCGCATGACATGTGCGCGTTACCGCTTTTGAATAATTCCGACTTCCAGACGGTGGCATTCTTTTCTAATCGCTCTCTCCCTCCGTATCTCTCTCGCTCTCTCTCACTTCAGAAGGCTCGGGTGCAGACGAGGACACGGCCTTGTGAGCGCCGCAACACCCGCCCCACACACCTCCTCACACCCCCGCGCACCCCCTCACACCCCCGCACACCCCCTCACACCTCCTCACACCCCCACGCACCCCCTCACACCTCCTCACACCCCCACACACCTCCTCCGCTCTGTCAGGTGTGAAGGGTTTGCAGTAAGAGCTGATATCAGATCAGTACATCCTCTCTCTGTAACACCGCTCTTACTCAGTCTGCACACAGAGAACACAGCTGAGATAAACATCTCTAAACAACGCACAGGATCAACCATCCAAAATGATACCAATGTAGAAGAAATAATAGAGTTATAATGGAGTGGTGAGAACGTGTGGAGTGGACTGTTCACCCACACTCTACACAGTAGATTCTGCAGCAGTACTGATTGGGCTAAACAGAGTATACACTACACTAATATCTTTAAAGATTTAATGTGAACACAAACAAAAGTAGCAGGTGAGGAAGTCAGACCACATACCTGAGTTTCTCAGTTCTACACTGCAGATCCTTCAGTAGAACAGAGAGCTGCTTCACTCCTGAGTCTCCGGATATTTTCCCACTCAGATCCAGTTCTCTCTGCAGTAAGGGGTTTTCACCCAGAACTTTAGTCAGAAAATCACAGGCCTCTTCTGCTTCAGGACTCAAGATTCTGGAGAGAAAAACACATGTAACCCTGTAGAAAATACATGGTTAAGTTTCCTTTTGTTTTGTACGAATTTAAATACACACACTGTATTTGTGGAATTCTGTATTATCATGATAAATAATTGTAAGTACAAATTCATGTGGAAAAGATTGTTACTTTGTTCTATGACAAAAATATGAAAGATATACAATTATTTACTTCTAGGTGAACTGTTAGCCAATCAATGGGAAAGGTGAGAGGTCAAGGGAGGAGGCAAATCCTGTGTAAGGAAAGGTCACGCGTTTTTTTTTGTCCGTCTGCAGGTGAGGCACGGAGAAGATCACACTGGAGAACTGGACAGTGATTAATTCGACTTTTCATGCTTAATGAACACTTAATGGTTGTCAGACCGATAACCTATTCACTACTTGGCATGTAGAAGAAGTCGGTATCACATAGAGACGTTTTCAAAGCGAATTTGTCTGAATAGTTCAGCTAATGGTATTGCTTGAAAAGTTAGCAACTCTGTAGCTAGGACTGTGTTCGGCTAACCGGCTTCCACAGCCAAGGAGTTGCTTCTGAGGAACAAGACCGCGAGATGAAGCGGAGGAAGACAGCTTGCTGTTTGAGGGACCAATTTCAACACCGAGAGCGTGAGCAGGGCTGCAGTGACGGTGCATGGACTCTGGACAATCTCTGGACATGTCCATCAACCTCGTGAGTGAGTTTGTTTGTTTGTTTTGTTGCGCGATTCGCGTGAAGCGGCCAGTACAGTTTTCAGGCCTCAACGTCCCCGAGCTACGATTCAGGCCTGCATCGGAAACACATACAAGGGGTTTATAGAAAGTTTGGTGTGGTCTTAGGTAGACTATTGTTTTGGACCCATAGGTTAAAGGGTAGAACTGAAAACTGCTTGTTCTATGCATGTACATGGTTCTATACCTAACCTGTTGAGTTGGTATGGTATTGACTTAAAAACCTTAGAAAAAGGGATAACATGCGTTAAAGTTTGAATACATTTTATTTCTAAGTTGATTTATGCATATAATTGTTTTTTTAACACATATACCTAAACTCTACCTGGTTGTTGGGAATTCCTTTAACACCATTCATCTAGTCAGTGACACTGTATGACAGTGAAACACATACAAGGGGAATTGGAACCATAGACTAGAAGTGGAATAGGGTAAGAGAACCCAGGGCGTCTTTTGCCACACTAATTATATAGGCAAAAGTCCGCTACACACACATTTCATTAGGATACTGATATCAGCGCTTTGAGTATGGACGTTTTCCCCCAATACAATCCTGTTGTTAAATTTTATGAACCAGAACAGACATAACGGCAGCTGGCTTTGTTTTCTGTTGATATTTAAGATCTGTCTTATGTATGAATATTTCACACACTTTTCATAGTAAAAAATTTCAGGTGGTCTGGAAATAATGTCAGATGTCAGCAGCTGAATTTTATTGCTTATAACATACATTGATACCTCTGCATTAACAACGTGGGAATTCCTTTCTAATCTTGTGTCTTCACAAGGTCTTACAATATTTTAGAAATTCTTCTAAGCCATGTTTCTGTGAGTTTGTCCTGGTTTTGACTTTGTTTTGTTCTGCTTTCTGGTTTTTGTATTTGCCCTTTGGATTTGTTGAACAGTCAAATGGATTCTTTGAAATGTTGAACCTCTTGCCCAGACACATGGATTTCAATTGTGTCTTGCCATGTTCTCATAAACCCTGCATCTGCATTTTACTTCTCTGTCCTGAGTGTCTTTTTACACTGTAATTTTCAGAACTATATATATTAAAAATGTAGAAAATGTAACCATGTAAAGGGCTTCCCAGTGGTCCAGTCGTGAAAAATTAAGTACACCCCATGGAAATTGTTGTCTTTTTTAATATATTTCGATAAGCAAACATGACGTTGATAAACTTGAACAAAGCCACAAGGAAATATTAGCTTTTTCCATCATTTATTCAACAGAAATATCAGTAGATATAGATCAGTCTTCTGTGGAAAAAGTAAGTACACTCTTAGCCTCAGAAGTTAGTACTGCCCCTTTAGCTGAAATAACTTCTTCTAGGTGATTTGTATTCCAGTCTGGTGGGGCGGATTTTTAACCACTCTCCTGCAATATTCTTTCAGTTGCAAGATGTTTGAAGTTTTTCTTGCATGTTCTGCCTGTTTCAAATCCCCCCACAACATTTCAAAGAAATTTAAATCCAGGCTTTGACTAGGCCATTCTATAACGTTCCATTTCTTATTTCTGAGCCATTCCTTGGTGGATTTGCTCATGTACTAGGATCAATATCCTGTTGAAAGGTCTTGTCATATCACATCAGACCAGTGCAGTTCCCATCCTGCACTGCAACCTACGAACATGGCCGTCATGGACCGCAATTCCCAGAACACATGTTCATTCTAATCACACACTCCTGCATGCGATTTACTCTCACAATCATACCAAAAATATAAGAGACTGTTCAAACACTTAGTCCTTGTGAAGTATACACTCAGTTGCCTTGTCTCTGTCATTACTAAGCCTTAGATTGTGTGTGTTTATTCTGGTGTTTTGACTTTGCTTACGTTTATGACTTTGTCTCCCTGCCCTGTTTGTGCTCTTTGCCTGATCGCCTGACCTCTGATTCATGATTATTGTCTTCTGCCTTATCCTTGCATGTCTTTGGACTGGGGGAGGAAACCGGAGTACCCGGAGGAAACCTCTGCAGCACGGGTACACACACTATCTTTCTATTTTTCTATTTATTTATTTTATTTTATTATTTTATTATTTTTTTATTAATATTATTATTATTATTATTATTATCACATATTTCAAAAGTAAAAAATAATTTACTTCAGTATCTTCAGAGTGCAGTTTGGGTTCTGCAGGAGATCCGAGAGCTCCTTCACTCCTGTGTTTCCAATTGTGTTCTCACTCAGGTCCAGTTCCTTGAGGAGTGAGGGGTTTGTTCTCAGAGCTGATACAACAGCAGCACAATCTTCCTCAGTGAGACTGCACTTACACATCCTGCAGATAGAGGGGGGGGGGGACAGAGAGATAGAAAGAAGGAGAGAGAGAGAGAGAGAGAGAGAGAGAGAGACTGAAGGAGTGGGAGTGAGAGAGACACAGAAGGAGAGGGAGAGAGAGACAGGGAGAGAGACAGGGAGAGAGATAGACAGAAGGAGAGAGAGAGAAAGAAGGAGAGAGAGAGAGAGAGAGACTGAAAGAGAGGGAGAGAGACAGAAGGAGAGAGAGATAGACAGAAGGAGAGAGAGAGAGACAGAAGGAGAGAGATGGAGAGGGAGCATGAGAGAGGGACGGAGAGGGAGAGAGAGACAGAAGGAGAGAGAGGGGGAGGGAGCATGAGAGAGGGGGAGGGAGGGAGAGACAGAGAGAGAGAGACTGAAGGAGTGGGAGTGAGAGAGAGACAGGGAGAGAGAGACAGAATAAGGGGAGAAGAGATAGACAGAAGGAGAGAGAGAGAAAGGAGAGAGAGAGAGAGACTGGGAGAGGGAGAGAGAGAGAGAGAGATAGACAGAGGAGAGAGACAGAGGAAAGAGATGGAGAGGGAGCTGAGAGAGGGAGGGAGAGGAGAGAGAACAGAAGGAGAGAGAGGGGAGGGGCATGAGAGAGGGGGAGGGAGAAAAGAGAGATAGACAGAAGGAGAGAGGGAGAGGGGAAGGATAGGAGAAGAGAGAGAGAGAGAGAGACTGAAGGAGTGGGAGGAGAGAGACACAGAAGGAGAGGGAGAGAGAGACTGAAGGGAGGAGAGAGACAGAGAGGAGAGAGAGACACAGAAGGAGAGGGGGAGGGGAGAAGGAGAAGAGGGGAGGAGGGAGGAGAGAGAGATAGACAGAAGGAGAGAAAGAGGGAGAGAGGGGAAGGGATAGAAGGAGAGAGAGAGAGAAGAGACGAAGGAGGGAGGGAGAGAGACACAGAAGGAGAGGGAGAGAGAAGACTGGAAGGAGAGAGAGAAGAGAAGGAGAGAGATAGACAGAAGGAGAGAGAGACAGAAGGAGAGAGATGGAGAGGGGAGGAGAGGACGAGAGGAGAGAGAGAGAAGAGAAGAGGGGAGGGAGCATGAGAGGAGGAGGGAGGAGAGACAGAGATAGACGAAGGAGAGAAAGAGGGAAGAGAGGGAGGGTAGAAGGAGGGAGAGAGAGAGAGAGAGACTGAAGGAGTGGGAGGGAGAGAGACACAGAAGGAGAGGGAGAGAGAGAGACAGAAGGAGAGAGATAGAGAGGGACAGGGAGGGAGAGACAGAGATATAGACAGAAGGAGAAGGAGAGAAGGGGAGGGCTCAAGAGAGGGAGGGAGGGAGAGAGATATGAAAGAGAGGGGAGGGTAGAAGAGGGGAGGGGAGAGAGAAAGGAGGAGAGAGAGGAGGGAGGGCATGAGAGAGGGACAGGGGAGAAGGACAGAGATAGAGACAGGGAGAAAGAGGGAGAGAGGGGGAAGGATAGAAGGAGAGAGAGAGAGAGAGACAGAGATAGAACGAAGGAGAGATGGGGAGAGAGAGACAGAAGGAGAGAGAGAGAGACTTGGCAGATTACTTTGACTAATTTCATTGTGCTTTTCTCTACTCTACTTAATTGACTTGAATATAGTTAAAGAGTGTTAACTTCCTATCAAGCTCTTCTTCTGTATCTGTCTCTGCGTGTTACTTTGATCATGTCTAGATATCGTATGACTATAAACCTCGCTGTTGGCCTTGTGGCTTTAAGAATTCTTGCCGGTGGTAACTGCAGTTCTTGCTGTAGTCATATAATAAGATACAATATATATTGTGTATATAATATATTGTATATTACTCTGTTACTGGAACTTCTTCACCCTGTAGGATTTTATCATCTGCAGATTAACTGATAGTTTGTGACCAGTGTCGTTGTTACTTTTAGTAGATGCAACTGGTGTTTGCAGGTGATTAAGTAGAATTTAATGTATTAATAATAATAATAATAATAATAATAATAATACATACATTTGGTCATTTCAAACAGTAACACTATACATATATGACCAGAATGTCTTCTTAAAATCTTCTTAAAGTCCTCTGCTCTTTTTTCGGACACTATTAGTTTTATTCTAAGTGATGACATTACCCCAGTTTCAGCAGTTTGAATTGTTGATTCTTCAGCACACCACAGAGCTCCTTCATTCCTGATCCTCCAGGTGTATTCCCACTCAGCTCCAGCTCTCTCAGGTGTGAGGGGTTTAAACTCAGCGCTGATGCCAGAGCAGCACAACCTTCATTTCTCATTCTGACCTTATTTACCCTGTATACAGAAAGAGAACAAGTAAGAGAAGTATTTGATCTATTTTATATCCATTTGATCTATTATTTTAAATGTAAAATGTAAGGGAATAACTGATGAAAACTAACTTGAGTATCTGAGGTCTGCAGTGTGGATCCTGCAGTAGAGCAGAGAGCTGCTTCACCTCAGAGTCTCCGTGTATTTTCTCACTCACATCGAGTTCTCTCTGCAGTAAGGGGTTCTTATACAGAACTCTATAAAGTAACTCATAGCCTTCCTGTGCATCAGGACTTTTCAACAACCTGCAGAGAACAAACAAGAATAATTTTCGTGTAAACTCATTTTAAATCAGGATATGCATGCATGATCAGGTATCAGGGAGGTTACAACCTTTACAACGTCACAGCTGAAAAGCCATGGTGTGTTTTAAAACCAATCATTGATTAACTAAAATCACATGAACATGCTCCTATTTGTTGAATTTATTGTTTATGGTTTAAATCGTTGTTGAAATGAGATTTATTTTGAGTTTTCCAATCAGAAGTAATTCTCACCAGACCCTTGATGCTTCCAATAAAATAAAATACATAAAGAAGTCTTATAGCAATTTGACGTAGCTGACTGCTACAGACCATGACTTCTTTTGCATGAAACATGGTTCATTGATCACTGAATTACATTTTATTTTAATGTCTGTATGCAGGTAAGTATAATATTGCTGTAATGCATAGTGGTGCACAAATTTACTGTTATCCTGCTATTAATAACATTTCTGCCAACTAAAATATAGCAGCAGACCGGTCTGGTTCATTCCAAACACTGGGATTCTTAAAACTAACCAACAGTTTCGTCATTTTCATTGATGAGGTGGAAACACCAATTTTAAACATTTAGAGTTAGAGTTCTTTTAGAATTCGCTTTTAGCCTACAAACAAATGAAACTGAAGCTTAGTTCATTTACATGCATTATTACACCGCAAGTATAAATGCTGATAAAAGGTGAAATGTAACAAACTAACTTTTATTACATACTAATATTAATATTACTAATAAGATATAACATTGTTGTAACCAATATGTATATTATAAACGATTCTAGAAATGAGTTGATAATAGCTGTTCACCTCAGTGTCTTCAGTGTACAGTGTGGATCCTGTAGTACATCAGTGAGCAGCTTCACTCCTGATGCTCCAGGGTCGTTCCCTCTTGAGATCCAGCTCTATCAGGTGTGATGATTTCAGAGCTTCAGCCAGAGCAGTGTATCCTTCCTCTGTTATATTATTGTCAGTTACACTGGGGGGGGATAAAAAGTGAATTTCACTGTACACCATATACCAAATATTGTACAAAATAAATACATACGATTTGACTGAATGAAGCATGTATGAATTTCCTGGTTGTAATTAACAAATCATTATTACAATAATTCAGTGTTTGACTGAGTGCTACTTCAAAAACTCTTAAGTGAAAGAAAAAATAGTATTTAAGGATGAAAGCATTTCATGACACTTTCTCATGTTTTAAGATATTACAAAGACATACTTGAGTTTTTTTAGGACACAGAGTGAATTCTGTAGTAGATTAGAGATCTTATTTATTCCTGAGTCTCCTGCTTTATTCTCACTCAGATCCAGCTCCAAGAGATGTGAGGGGTTTTCTTCCAGAGCTGTAGCCAAAGCAGCACAGCCTTCAGCTACCTACACTGCAGTTACACAGTCTGCAGAGGGAAAGAAGGAAATACGATGAACACTAAAACTGAGACATAAGGCCTAGGGATTTATCACCAAGTGCTTAATTGGCCCTTTTGCATTGATATGTGCCTTATCTTTGTGCCCATTCTGACATTGTTTTGAGCATAAATTTCACGCTCAGAAAAAAAATTATCCATCATTGCCTGTAAGTACAAAGACCAGTCCTCTTGCTGTTTTATCTATCCCATAACTTCCCTCTTATTGGTTAAAACCATAATGTATGAAACTCATACAGTGAGAAGTATCTGAAATGCATACAGTGAGAAGTGCAGTGTGTACAATCAGAATTCAATTAAACTATTTGCTCAGTATGTTAAAGTGGCGTTCCAATGATTTTTCTAAGCCCTCATTGTATTCAAACAACTCCAACCAGATGACACAATCCATGGGCATAAGCATAGTCAGTATTTATATATTAACAATTCTACCCTTAATCAGTTCGCACTTTGTAGTGATAGCTTTTAATTCAGCCAATTGGGCAGAGCAGGGTGCTCATAATGTTTATTAATGTAAATATTTCAGACTCAAAAACTTTCAGATGAAATGTCTAGAAAGTTCAAATTTAGGCTTGAGGAAATATGGCTAGGCAATCGCGAATGTTCTCAGTGACTGGCTCCGGAGAATTAATTAGGCAATACAGCACTACAGTTGGTGTATTAGACACACTAATAGGTTTAATATTTAAATTTTTTGGTGGCACATAGAATAACTTCATATCCTGTTCTTTGTTGAGCTGTCATGTGTTGCATTTGGATATAATCAAAATGGATGTGACCTGGTGTGATAAATGTAAGATCAATATGTGAGAGAGCCATTTTCCCAGTGATCTGCACTGAGAGAGCAGCTCCAGCCATGGCACGCAAACATGCTGGCAATCCATGTGCCACAAAATCCAATGTTTAAAGGCCTGCAAGTGCCCCCATACTCCTGAACCGGGACCCCCGTAGCAGCACACCCTCTCTCAGTCACATAAGAAAAGTCTTTGTTGTAGTTTGCCAGCCATAATACAGGTGCAGAGGATAAGTCCATTCAATGACAGGTTTTTTCCTTAGAAGACCCAGATCTCAGGATTTTGTAGTGAAGAAAGCAATCAGTGATCCACTGAAGGCCATACTTGATAATGTCCAGGAAGCTTAACATTTGTAGTGTGGTATGGGGCGGAGGAACACACCAATCATGTCCTGTTGGCCTTGGGAACGTGCGAGGGAGTCTCTGACCACAGAGGAGTAAACTGCAGGGGAGTCCACAGCCCCTGAGGGAGACGCACCCAGGTGTATTACTGATCTTGGAATGTTAAGGGGAGTAACGGCCTTGAGCTCTCACATGCAGACACACTGGAAAAAGAGCTGAGCACAATTCAACAATAGAAAAATAATAATTATGTGGAATGGAAGAGGAAGAATATGCACTAATGGAGTTACTGGGATGACTAGTTCATTGATTTTGCATATTTTGTGTAAAATACCATCCTCTTCCAGCCTTAAACATCGGTTACTAAGTGTGTTGTATTGCAGAACTTATCACAGTTGTTATCACAGCTTACTGTAATAATGCTAGAATAATTGGGCATGTCCCGTCATCCTTTTCTGAGGACGGATGATATTGTTTACAGGACACAGGATGACTGTACTTCACTTTAGCTTAATACAGTGTACATGTTACTTGTCGAGCTTCAACCTTATGTAGCCCATAATGTGCCAGGTATGTTAGTGAGCTCAGGATTACTGATGCCACCATCAATTTGGAAACTGGAGACAGACCACTGGGAACACACAACTGCAAAACCCATCATTAAATGTTCAATTAATGCAATAGATCAAGGCATATTAAAAAAAGGTGGATAATTAGAATTTGATTTACTGTAACATGCAATTGGGAAACATGATAAATATGGGATTGAAGACAGAAAAATCCATCTCCACAATAAAAATAAAAATAAGCCAAATCCAAGCTTGACAAGCATGCGTTTTCACAACTCCTCATGAAAATAAATCATTTTGCAAGTCCAACTATCGAGACCCTAAGTAACTGGAGAAACTTTTCTGCCTTCAGTCTTCCTTTTTTGAATCACACAATCTGGGAATATAATATTTTTTAAATATATATTACACGTCTAGAGGTTCTAAGTGGTTTACACAACGGGCGATCTGGCAGATGTCCAAAATGCCAAGTTCTTGGCTGCTCCAGGATTCCTTTTTATTTTTTCCGGAGTAATTGTTATCACTGCAAAATGTACAAATGATACAGTTACTCAAACCAGAACAAATCTTCAAGGCAGGAGTCTGAGTTACCCTTCTCACTTTGAGGACCACGCACACACACAGTCACACATGCACTCACACACACACACACACACACACACACACAATCCGCAAGCAGACAGGAACACACACACACATGCACACTGAGACTTCCACACACACTTGTCTCTAAAACTAATTTTCAGAGCTTATCAAACCCACATGTCTCCTTATCTATGGAGCTCATATTCATACACTACACAACGCAACTTCACACTTGTCTCCGAAACTAGTTTTCAGAGCTCATCTAGCACACGTCTCCTTATTTATGGAGCTCATATAGACACTTTATTATAATAATAACAACACAGTGATATCTTCCTAATATAAGGCTGCCGGAAAGTTGTCCCTCACTCAGGTGGAATCTCGCTTGGCATAGACACCCTCAACTCCTTTCCAGCACTCACTCACCGGGGAGAGTCCAACAATCATACACCGCCACAGCACCGAACCCCACGACACCGCAATCCTTACCACAGGAGGACGTCCCTCAAAAATGAGGAGATCAGACACGCTGACTCAACAGAACTGGAGCATTTTCCTGCTCGGATCAATGTGGAGTTTTACGATACCACGGTTCAGTGTCAATTGATACAGAGTCACGTGGCCAGCCAGCCAGCCAGAAACTCACTCAAGAAAAGAAGACAAACACCGTACAACCCCCAAACTAGGATCAATCACTCAACAAAATAATCATGTATTAATTACTTGAAATGAAAGAAGAGTCGACTCCACAAAAGAAAAAGAAAGAGAAAAATGCTTAACTCAACATTCAGTACCTCTAGAACTATCAAACAACCATCTGCCTGTTATAATGGCATTCAGCACTCATACCCAACATTCAGCAGATATAATGAACATATAGCAGAGACAGACAACATTCAGCATATATACAAAGCATAGCAAATATAAACAGCATTCAGCACATGTAACATAAAACAATACAAGACTCACACCCCAGAACAGTTAACATCGACAGACCAGACAAACACCCGTTTCCCGCTTCAACACGCCTCTCGTGTGACCCCACCTGGGGTTTATTGGGCCCAATGCGTTCACCTCACTTATGAACTTATCACTACGTTCTCCCTAGAACGTCACATCAACTGCAGTATTACTCTAAGAAGCTTCACAACACATAACACGCATCTAACTCTCTCGACCCAGTGTACAGGGTGAGTTATGCGGAGCTTTTTCGGATCCTTTTACTAGTGCAGCAAATCCGCCAACTTTCTGTAGATCACTGTTAGGCCTCGAGTGTCAATTCCTTTATCTTCTGTATTCTATCTGACTCCATTTTTCACATAGATAATATAGTCTTGCAGACACACTGCTCAAGACAAAACACTATAACAGACACACACATACATATATATTGCATGCAGCTTTGATTGTTTGAGATCTAAAAAACACTCTTTTCTAAATTTTAGTTCATAATTTACAGGAGCTTTTATGAGGGGAAAAACACCGTCTCAGGCTGACCCACAGGAAAACCACGCAAGTATTTATCCAAAAAAGCAGAAGACTGCTTACCTTAATTTTTAGTGGCCGCACTTGCGCAGCTTCTCCAGGGTCAGCCTCGCCGGAGAATCTCCCTCTTTGCTCCTAGACCGATCACGTCGGGGTCACCAATTTGTTGTGGATAAAATCAACCTTTCTAGCCTAAGTCAAAAACTTCAAGACAGAGAGTTTAGTAGATGTCAAAAGTAATCAACTTTAATGGAAACCAACAAAGTGTGACTGTCTGCAGAGAGTCCAACTTGTACATACACAAACATGTCTTTATATACTTCCCATAACAGTAAACATAATTCCTAGGTGTGGCATTCACCGTTTCTTTTTAGAACCAACCAATCTCCCATGCCTTAACTAATTATTCATATCTATATGATACCCCACCATTGTGGCCCATGCGCAGTCTGTTGTATGTTCTTCAAAGGTTTTACCAGAGCTGGGTTCTCCACCATGTCACGTAATTCCTCCCATAGCCTCAACTTGGTACCCTTCTCTTGAACTCTTATCTCTTTCTATGTTACTGATTTGCAAGCCCAAGGGGGGCCAATTCAGAAACCCAACTCTGGAATGTGTCTAATTTACTGCCATCAAGTCAAGTTGCGTTTAGATAAACACAAGCTCTTAATTTACTAAAACAGAGTGAATCTGCTTTACACACCCCAAAGTGTCTAATTTAAACACTTAGAAGTGAAGCTGAGTTTAGACAAACAAAGGCTCTTACTTTACACGTTTTAGAAGACCACATGTTGGAAGTGTTATATAGCTTTAGATTTGCCACAGAAAGAAATTAAGCCCACTGTTCAGTAAGGCACAGAATTCTTCTAACTCAATCCACACTTAGAATATAACTTGATCAACCATTATTCTATGGAGTTAGATTATGCTTCTAACTATTGATTATACATATAGATTATGCTTTTTAACCCATACAGACTATTTGATTATGCTTTAAGTAGTACTTCTAAATGCAGGTTACATATTGAATACACTTCATTAACATATCCAGAAGTGACTTATACATATTGATTACACGTCATAGCTATTTTCTTATACATATTTTCGATATATTTTCTATAATAGATAGATAGATAGATAGATAGATAGATAGATAGATAGATAGATAGATAGATAGATATTATAATTAAAATGACATTGAAAAGTGTTATGTGGTGTTAGTGTGTCTGGTATTTAACGTGTAACCAGGTAACCTTGTTCTTTTAATGTTGTTTTGCAGATTTTTCCCCTCTTCCTGTCCTTCTGTTCATTTTGTCCTATTTGTTCCTCCTCAGGAACAGCAGATGAAAATGTGCCATTTTCCCAACATCTGGTACATTTATGAAGTAAATACTTCTAAATCCATGTATTAAGTCAACACTAGTGTATTGTCCCTGTTAAAGATCATAAATAAAGTGTTTGTGATGGTCATGTGACGGAATGATGTAGTGACCCATATCCATTACTGACAGTCACACTTCTGTTCCCTTCACAGAGAAGGAAGCCATTTTGGAAGGAGAAAAAAACTAACCCGGGGATTCCCTTTTCAGAATAAAGAAAGAAAGAAAGATGAAAGAGATAAATAAGTGGGAACACGACCACACAGGGAGCACTGCGTCTTTATTTGTCCACACTGTTGTGTTTAATTCTCCATATTCCTGTAGCGATTCAATCTAATCAGCACGCGCTGGACATTTACCTCAGAGCGCCCTTTATCTCACTGCTCTTAAAGAAAAGCGCACGCGGACCTGATGACGTCACGGCCTCGCGCATTCCATGGTGTTCCCTTTCCTATGGCTGTGGATGTTAAACCAACACGAGCTCAGCTTTTAGTTGATTGATTTACATTAGAACATTATTACTCGGATTCGAAGCACGAAATATGAAGAGATCAAACCGAATAAATGCGTGTTGTTAGCTTGTGTTTGGAATAGTATAGTGTCGCGTGACGATATTTTAAAGCGGGATTAATAACCGTCGGTTGCGTTTTTCTTTTTTTTTCTGTCAGTTTGGGATCTGTGCGCATGCGCAGAACCCGCGCCTGGGCTCGCGTGCGGTGTCGTGTGTGTGTGTGCGCGCGCGTGCTTGCTGTGCTGTAGCGCATCTGCTGGAGGTTTATAATCCGGTGATGTGAACCTGGAGCTAGCTTCTTAGCTAAAGGAGAAAAAACTACACAATAGTGACGTTTTAATAATAAAAGACACAAACAGGGAGGAGACCGGGCTGTGTCCATGTCCGGGGTCAGATAGGACAGGGGCGGGGTTTTCTTTCAGAAAGAGTATTTAATGTGATTTACTGTTTAGAGTTTACCTTGTTACTTCAGCTGTATTGTTAAAAAAAGTCAGTCACAAAACGAAGCCTTTAGCGGCACAAACCAAGCACTATTTTGAAAATGCGGTAACAGAATTTATGTTTGTTGCGTTTTTAAAAATGTCTTTATTAACACAAACACATACTGTTATTTCTATCAATAAATAATGATATATTTGTGAGAGTGTTTTCATTTTTAATCTTGTAGACTTCTGGAAGAATTGTGTGCTCACTCACATATGACTGATTTTCTAAACAAGTTTTGTTTAGAAATGCAATTGTGCAATTTGACCACAAGAGGGCTCCTATTGTCCACTTTAGTTCAGCTGTTTAGCTTAAACTAAATCGGATGGTTTTCTGTCCCAAGTACACTTTCACCGCAATTTACTGAGAAAGTCAAAAGAAATTGAAGATAAAAACAATATCATACAAGTTTTAGCTTTTATCTTTGCCTTAACACCACCAACATTATAGCAACTTTGTCCATCATATCAGGGGGAACGCATCCCGACAGCTGGGAATGGTCCTGTCAGATACCGTTCCCCATGTTCAATAAGAATCAAAGCTCATACATGTATCATATTTATACTGCTGACTTTTTTACACACAACAGGAAAATCCTGTGGGTGCATTCATTGGTAGTTCCATTTCCCATGTCATTTTAAACTATTTAATGCTAAACTAATAAAATTCTGTTTTACCCATTTACTCATGTAAGTGCCAGTGTTTCAGTTTCCATTAAGATTTCTCCATGAATTACAAGCCATACTCCTTATGTTGGAGTCACTTCATAGAACAGTTTTATTCAGAGACATGTTTAATAATGTTGACATATTTTAGTGTTAATACAGTACAAGCTCCCAGACACATGATGCATTTCTGAAATGCTCAAGGTTTTGACTATTTACGTGTAAAGGATATATATATATATATATGTATATATATATGTATATATATATATATATATATATATATATATATATATATATATATATATATTTATATATATATATATATATATATAAATAAAAATTTCATCTGACCACCAGAGGACAACTGGGTGAAAGTGTTGTGGTCAGATGAGACCAAAATGGAGCTCTTTGGCATCAACTCAACTCGCCGTATTTGGAGGAGAAGGAATGCTGCCTATGACCCCAAGAACACCATCCCCACCATCAAACATGGAGGTGGAAACATTAAAGGAAAGGAGCGACGTCCACAGCCGAGCAGGGAGGCTGAGCGTCCCACAGCCGAAAAGCAGGGAGGCTGAGCGACGTCCAAGCCGAGCGGGAGGCTGAGCGAGCGTCCACAGCCGAGCAGGGGGGCGGCGCGAGCGATCCACGAGCCGGCGGGAGCGCCAGCGTCCACCGCCAGCGGGGAGGCTGAGCGACGTCCACAGCCGAGCAGGGAGGCTGAGCGACGTCCACAGCCGAGCAGGGAGGCTGAGCGATGTCCACAGCAGAACAGGGAGGCTGAGGCACTTTAAGGTAGCTGAACAGTGGGGAATCCTTGAGTCTGCTAGGAGACGAAGCGTCAACTCTCACATAGCGGGGCGGCAGAGTGATATCCTCCACTGAACATGACGGCCGAGCGAGCTTGAGGTAGCTGAACAGAGGGGAATCCTTGAGTCCGCCAGGAGACGGAGCGACTTCTCTCACGTACCGTGGAGGCAGAGTGATGTCCTCCGCTGACCATGACGGCTAAATGAGAGCCATAATAGGGGATGGAGGGTGGGAGTTGGTCTGCTGCTTCCGAAAAAAATGGTCTTTCGTTCTGTCACAAATCATGGGTTGAGGCAGAAGCAAGTGCAGACAAAAACTTTCAATATACACTAAAAGACTACAAAACAAGACACCAAGACACTAAGACACTTGGCAAAACACGGTGGCAAGAAACAAAACACTGAGACATAAACGACATGAGTCTACAACAACGAAAGACAAGAAACCAGTGCAGACAAGGACTAGATAAACACGAGTGCTCATTAACCAAAACGTGAATAAGGTGCATGTGGTGGTGCATGTGGTCATGTGGTGCAGTGCAGTGGCTGATGGGAAATGGAGTCCAGAGTTTCCAGATACGTGACAATTAATATATGTTTTAAACTTTTTTGTTAAATTTCTTTTACACACACATGCTGTACTTCAGATGCGACAAAATAAACCAAAAATATCTCAATTATATAATTCATTCATTTAATGTATATAACACAGTAGATCCGCAGTAGATGGAATTTGAAAAACAGATCAAAGGGAACTGTAGCAGACACACAGAGAAACGCAGCACGCTCACAGGCTTGTTTCAAAGGACAGGAACAATTACACACTATACCATTTCACATGATCATATAATGTGGATCTTCTCAGGTTTGTTCTTCCCGTGCTGATGTTCCACCTTTGTGTTTCTGTTTCACATGCTCGTGCATCACTGTGGCACATTTTCATCACTGTGGTTCTCCCGTGCCACACAAGCTCAGCTTTGAAGAACATGCACGTTACCATCTTCTTTGCTGCATTTAATGTAAAATGCTCCCAGGCCTTAGAGGACTTTTCTGTATTCTCTGCCATTTCACACCTGCCATTTGATGAAAGCGACGTCATATGTAAACGTCCCCCTGTGACGTCAGCAGACCAACTGATCGATAAAGTCATTCGTTACAGACGATTTTCATAATCGATTATTATCCATTTTATGGATTAGTTGTTGCAGTCCTAACTGAAATAAATTTGTATTGAACTGAAAGAGATTGTAATGTTGTACCTGAATAAAGTAGTAAATATCCATATTAGGGGGAAAATATATGAACATAAGGGTTTAGTCAGTTATCTTCACTAGCTTAAATACAGTAGCATTAACATTTATTCATCTAGCAGCTCCAGGCTAACTTTACTGTACTCAATATACTCCTACTGACATCAAGTACCTTATTACACACATTATGTAGTGATTTAACTCTGTGTATTAGTCATTCTAACAGATTCTACCTTTTATTTACTTCATTTATACTTACAGCTGAGGGGAAAACTCCAAACTTCACTGTCACAATACATTCAAAACCAATGAAAATACTATCAACTCTTAGTTCTTTTCACAGTTGAGGTAAAAACCTGAGAAATGATTTGATCAGAAAATAAACTGAGAGTTAAAACCTACATGAAGTCACTTCTCTGTACTTTACCTGTATCTTACCTGTTCACCTGCAGCAATAATCACTGTTTTTTCTTACTACAGCTCGGATTTACTGACTTTATCACTATTTCTCAATATTAAATCTGATTAAAATCGCTACAGCAGCGGGGGAGATCAGGATCTGTGGAAGATGCTAACGATGCTAAAGTCTGAGGGGAATTAACACCGGGAGCGCGCGCAAACGGCGCGAAGTCTGATGACGTCATCGCGCGCTAACTAGTGTGTGTCAATAAGCTGTAGATACACTTCATGTAGGGTCTCACTGCTGCCTGGGGGAGGGGAGGGTACAGTGCGGATTGGGACGAAGCCGTTAAAACAGCATTAATAAACGCAGTGCTCAAAAATGCTCATAAATGCTGCGATGTAAAAAAAATAAATCATAAAAACAAACAAATTAATAAATAAATACTTCTGAAGATTTTGATTATCCTCAGAATCACAACGTTATTTTGTATGAATCCATTTCATTCACATTTTTTTTCTTTCACAAAATGACTCCCAATCATCAAAACTTCTCCAAATGGAAGCTGTGAGTGATGCGCGTGAAAAATCTGATTGGCTCCGATGCTGACTGCTGAGACAAGACAAGAAACAAGAAAGCTGCTCCCCGCCATGTATGTAGTGATGAAATGTTTAAAAGAACACCAAGTGAGTGTGGGCTTGGACGTGACTGCTGGTTAACACGAGTTCTGAAGTCAAACACCAAACAAATCGGAGAAGGAAGAATCCATTCAAATATAATGGATCTACAAACCATCGCCTTCTCTATTTTATTTTATTGCTGAGGTGCATATGTAAATTATAATACACACACACACACACATCTCACACACATTAGCACAAACAGAACTTTGTTGTCAGTGATGCCTGGATACTTCATTAATCCAGTAGTTTTGTTCTAAAATCTACATTGCTTTTATCAATTAGAAACGGAGTAAAATGACTGAAAATGTATTAAGGTGTGGTAACTATAGTATAAGTGGAATAATCGACTCCGGTCTGTTGAATTATTAGAATAAAATGCACACCGAGGTGTAACGGCCACATTACCACCTTATTATTTTTCTAATAATCCCACGACCTGTCGTCAATTATTCCTTACATACTGTGTTGTGTGTCACACATTTATCATGATGTTTTTATTCACCTGAGTGTATGTGTACAACTTGAAACATTTTTGGGTGGTGCACGTGTTACTATTCAGTCTTACTCATACTCATCATAACTGCTGACCTTTTACACCTTTCCCCCATACACGTGTTTTTCAGATAGAGGATGATCCATACAGGACTCCAAAACAGACAAAGGTACTTGGATCAAATTATTAAAAGTATAACTAAGATTTTTGTTGTTGTTGTAGTTTTATTTTATTCTTTTATTTTTGAAGACAATAGAGAAAGCAGTAACACACTGATTGTTGTGAGAGGTCATGCTTTGGCTTACTAGACAGAAAATCACAGTAGAATCAGCAGTTAGTATGAGAAATCCAGGACTAGAGTGTGTCCAATCAGCATGCAGGACATTTATTTGTCCCCTCAAAAAAAAAGCTTAATTGATTGATTTTCTGCCTGCTATTAGAGATATTTATTAAATTAATAAGTGGTTCAGTCTTACATAAAACATGTTGTACATCAAGTCTGCATATATATATTTAAAAAAAAAAGAAGAAGAAAAAAGACTATCTTCACTCACATCTTTCGGTCTTTAATAATGTTTGCCAAAGATCAGATACCCCAACACCAAGGCTAACTTTGAAGATTTGTGTTCCTCTGGCAGTATCTTGGGTTGTGTGGCTTTCTCCATAATAAAACCCCAATATCTCTAAAGCCCTGTTCACACATCAAGTGAAATCCAGCGACAAAGCGAAACCATCCCATTCATTTTCAATGAGAGCTTGGTGACATGGGTGACAGCACAGATTTTGGGCTTATATCCCATCCAGGACAACCCAAGACACCACCAAAGTTCTACAGATCTTTAAGGATCAGCTCTTTAAGCATTGCGCTGTCGGCATGAGCCTTTATGTAAAATGGAAATACTGGTGTGAATTTCTAACATTTAAAGATAAGGATATAAAGGTTCAAATGTCATTTCTGCACTGGTGAAAACACGTCTGGAACACATTAAATAGCACATCTGTCACAGCACCTGACACGACAAGCCACGTTAATACACTTACCAGTTTGTTTGAAGTGCTTAATTTAAATCTTTACTTTGCACTTTTCCCGCTCACTCTGTGACCTCCGCTTTTTTCAGTTGGGTTTTATTCATAGAAATGCATTTTTCACAATTGTGAAGGTGAGTTAGTCCACCAGTAGTACAGTCACAGACCCAACTAATCCATAATGAAATTCATTGTTCATTGTTTTAATAAATTATTTTATTGATTTTAGCGACTAGTCGTTGCAGCTCCAGTCACAACTCAACTGGTAATTTTGAATAATTAAATATTCCTTCCTGTCTTTGATTTGATTGTAGGGGTTGCAGATATAATCAGAACAACTATTAAAGATGTCATACAGGCAGATCAGTCTGCCCCCAACCACCCACTGCTGACTTCTAGTCACCCAGCCCCTCTTCTTGACCAAACATGAGAGATAAAGGGATTATTTACATAGTCAGGAGCAGTGATTTCATTTATCCAAGTAAAAATAGAAAGACTTGGTATCAACATGTAGTGACTTTAGAAATTATTTGACTTCAAGCTCACTGGGACTAACTTGACTATTAATATTGAGACTTAACTGATACTTGAGGTTTAAAAACTTGGACGTCCATGTAATAAAATTATAACTTGTTGACATCACAGCCGTTTCTTGCTACCCGATGCCACACCTCTGGACTTTTTTGGCATTCTAGTCACTGACTACATTTACATGGACAGCAATAATCTAATTATTGACCTTAATCTAAGTAAGGTAATAATGTGATTAAGGTGTTTACATGAGTCTCTTTTAGAATACTCCTGTCATGTACCCGTTTTACATGTTATAGTTCATAATTAGGTTAAGAGCCCACGTCATTACGTCACCGCGCCACGCTATTTGACGTCACTCCAGAATCTCACGTATCAACATACAGTTCGGTCGTTATGGTGCCGTATACAGTTTTGGGTGTTTTTGTTTAATTTTTTTTCGAACGCTTTAAGTGCAGTTAATTATTAGTCTTGCTGTACGTGCTAATAGACGACTGCTTGAAGCCATGGGTGCGTCTCAAATCGCATACTTACCTACTGTATAGTAGCCGAGATACATGTCTTTTTCCCCACTACAGGACTATAGTATGCAAGTATGTGGTTTGGGACACAGCCGAACTCTCTTGTTCACCGTAAAACTGCCCTGTGTGATCGTGTCATGTCGCAAAATGTGGTGAAAACTCACACACGACGTTTATAATGTGATTAAGGTGTTTACATGTCTGTAATGCACGTCCATAAAACGATTAAAACAGGAGTACTCCACCGGTCTTAATTCGATTAGAGCTTACTTAGATTATGACCTTAATTAGATTAAGGTTGGTGTTTACATGGTAGTTTCTTAATCAAAGTATGGTCTTAATTAGATTAAGAGTGGATTATTGTTGTCCATGTAAACGCAGTCAGTGTCATTTTGTCATGTCTATAAAAGAAACTCACCAGGACTCCATCTTCACTGTGTAGGAGACGAGACGTGCTCCGTCTCAGGTAAAACAGGGGGATTGTCATGGAGAAAATATAGAGCCTTGACCAAGGCAAAGTGAATCTAGTAATTGGTACGCATGCCAGAATGTTGTTAGGTACGGCCATAATGCTGTTGAATCAGTTTAACACATACAAAATGTCACTCTTTTTTCATTTATGTCATTGTTAACACTACGATAAGGTCCCATTCATTAACATTCGTTTAATGCACTAGCTAACATGAGCTATATAGTCTTTACAGCATTTATTAATCTTTGTTAATGTTACTTAATAAAAATACAATTGTTGATTGTTCGTTAGTTCATAGTGCAATAACTAATGTTAGCAGATACAACTTTTGATTTAAGAATGTATTAGTAAATATGGAAATGATCGAACTAAGATGAAAAATATTGTAGAAGTATTGTTCATTGTTAGTTTGTTAACTAATATTAACAAATGAAACCTTATTGTAAAGTGCTACCATTTCATTACCTTCCTCAATGCAGAGTTAGGTCATAAGCCATTGTAAATAAAATAATGCACTCATGGATCAAACATGGACACCTGTATTACACAATATGAATTAATCAGGCCTCTTTGGCATCTGAATCCAATCTTGTTTATAAATTTAGTAGAAGTTAATTTAATTTCTTACAGACAATGTCAAAAAACATTCCCAGAGTTATCGGAGACACTGAGATCAAGGCCTGCATGGCACTGAAATGAGAAGACACCAGGAGATGAGCAGAAAGGTACAGTAAATATCAGAACATATAGATACAGTGTATACCAAGATTCAGATGATTGCATAATTCATAGAATCCAGTTTTGGATGTGTTCTAGGGCCGGCTGTGGGTTTGCACAGGATCTGTGCTTGTTTATATATTTCACTCTGAATGCACAGACCAGTCATCATTTGAAAATAACAGAACCAAATCTGAAATACAGATAGAAAAGAAATGAACCTTTACTTTGACAGAATAGACTGGTGTTCGTACTGCGCTAATCTTTCATTTTGTCGTTCAAACCCAAAACAGGGAGCCTGCTGGAGGAGACGCAGCAGAGTACTGAGACCACACACACACACACGCACAAACACACACACACACACACACACACACACACACACACACACACACACAAATAAACAAAAACTCAACTACAATAAAAAATAAAAGCTCAATCTGAATCAATTTGTTTCAACATCTTTATTACAGGAAATATGAGCATAGGCCTTACAGAAGAACATGGTGCTGTTTGGCATGGTAAATTACTGCTTACTCAATGTGTAGTTGTTATTTAAAATGTTTTATAAAAAATGTAAGTACAAAGACTATTTTGTATTGTACACACCCACTTGTGTCTCACATGTAATCACACGGGTATCACATGGGAATTTACATGGGATTCACACATTAAACCATGAAAGTGTTCCAAAAACACACGTTTCCCACGTGCAAAGGGCATGTTTCACGTGTTCCACATACTGCACGTGTCATTTTAACAAGTTTACACACATTAAATGTGATTATGAACATGTGACCACTTCTTACTTTTAAATGCGTTACACTGTATACACACATCATTAACATACAGACATATTCATGTGTTAAATCTCTAACAATAACTGTATAGTTTACTGTTTTGAGGAGGAAAATAAACATCTCATGTACACTCATCTCTCCTTTATGTATGTTGTGTACTGTATAGAAAGTGTGATCTAGTACTATTTGTTTTTGGAGGTGGGAGTGCTTGTGTAGCCCCTGTTTTGTTGCCTCTGTGTATTACTGGTGTTATTGACTTTCCCACTCTCTCATATTTTTTTGTTAAATAAATTCATGATTCTTGTGAATGATGGTAACACTCCTGAAATATTCAGCCAGATATGAAAACACATCTATACGTGGTCTTATCTTCCTCTCACAGTGACTGTCACTGTCCCACTGCTACCCTGGTTCTGCTGAGTGTAATCATCATTCACACATTACTGTACACACTGCTTCCTACAATACTGTAAACTCTGCTTCCTACATTGCTGTACGCAATGTTTCCTCTCTTGGTGCGTCTAGAACTCAAGAACTGTGAAGAAAATGAAAACAGAAAAATAGTTTCAGCACTGTACCCAGTGTCATTTCTCTTAGCCAGAAGCTATAGTATATCTGTATTTTATTATTAAAATCATATATATCAATAATTTAACTACATAAACACAAGAAATATGGGATAAAAGTAGAATAAACATGAAGGATGAGATTAGAAGTGCAGTGGTATTTCTGTGTAGAACAGAATCAGATCAGGTCAAAGTGCACTTCTATTAAATCAGATCCTCAGAAAGCTATTAGCATGCAGTGACGAGTTACTGTTGGGTTTTAATTCTGATCCTAAATACTGAAGGTATATTCTGTGTGCTTCTGTCAGTACGATTACCAACATGCTGCTGATTTGACCATTTACATTACTCTTACACAACACTCTTCCACTTACATTATATTCTACACAAACTACACATTCTGTACTGTGTGTTAAGTTTACTTACTGTATCTGTCCTCCTGAACGCTTCAGTAACTCCTCGAGTTGTGTGACTGAATTTCCCAGTATATTACCTCTCAGATCCAGATCTTTCAGATGTGAGGAGTTTAACTTCAGAGCTGCAGTCAGAGCAGCACAGCCTCTATCTGTTATTCTGCACTTTATTAACCTGCAGAGAGAAAAGTTTTTAGTTTCTTTACCTCACAAGATTAAATAATGATGATGTAGGCATGTATGTAACAATGAGATGCAGAAATATAATAGTAAAGTACTTGTCTACATTGTTATTGTGTATTATAAAGATCTGTGTACGGTCTGTGAAAGACAACTCTAAAGTGTAATCCTGCATCATTATAAAGCTTCATTCAGTGTGTTTCATCACTGAGTTACCCACCGCAGTGTCTCCAGTTTACACTCGTGTTTCTTCAGTAGATCACAGAGCTTCTCCACTCCTGAGTCTCCTAGTTCACACTGACTCAGATCCAGCTCTCTGATGCGTGATGGATTTGTACAGAGAGCTGAAACCAAATCAGTGCAGGATTTCTCATTTACACTCCTCCATAATCTGCAGAAAAGGAAACAGTGTTTATTCCAACATTAGAGAAAGAAAGGATATAGAAATGACTGAAGTAAGAACACTAACACATTTCTAAATCTCTGGTTTCTGTTCTTCTATCTTATATTCTTTCTTCTGGTTTTTACCAGACTCATAGGGCTGGGTGATAACTCAAATAATAATTATAACCATTAGGGGTTTAACAATATACAACATTTAAATACGATACGATTTCAATACAGAAAAAAGCACTGCCTGAATATGTGCCTTAGGCTTCCATTTTTAATTGATGAAAATATCTGAGATTATAAAAGGACAATAATTACACCTTAATGCTGGTGTTTACGTGATCAGTTCAGACTCTTAGAAACGTAAAAACTAAACATTAAATATAATGGAAGAAAATGAAACATGGGTAAGCTGATACTGGTGTGACTCACAAGGGGGCGTGTCTGAAGCACAAGGGGGCGTGTCTTATTCTGATGTTATTTAGTCGTTCTGTCAGAGTCACGTAGCTCTCTGTAGCACTACATGTGTTTCTGAGTCCTGCATTCTCCACTACTGAATATGAACTTCACAACCACTGTACTGATTTCTCTCTGTCTGTGTGTGTGTGTGTGTGTGTGTGTGAGAGAGAGAGAGAGAGAGAGAGAGAGAGTGTGTGTGTGTGTGTGTGTGTTGTGTGTGTGTGTGTGTGAGAGAGAGAGAGAGATTGAGAGAGAGTGTGTGTGTGAGAGAGAGAGAGAGAGTGTGTGAGAGAGAGAGAGAGAGTGTGTGTGTGTGTGTGAGAGAGAGAGAGGGAGAGTGTGTGTGTGTGTGTGTGAGAGAGAGCGAGAGAGAGTGTGTGTGTGAGAGAGAGAGAGAGAGAGTGTTTGTGTGTGAGAGAGAGTGTGTGTGTGTGAGAGAGAGAGAGAGAGGTGTGTGTGAGAGAGAGAGTGGTGTGTGTGTGAGAGAGAGAGTGATTGTGTGTGTGTGAGAGAGAGGCAGGTGAGAGAGAGAGAGAGATTGTGTGTGAGAGAGAGAGAGTGTGATGTGTGTGTGAGAGAGTGTGTGAGTGAGAGAGAGAGAGAGAGTGTGTGTGTGTGTGTGAGAGAGAGAGAGAGAGAGAGAGAGAGTGTGTGTGTGTGTGAGAGAGAGAGAGAGAGAGAGAGAGTGTGTGTGTGTGAGAGTGTGAGAGAGAGAGAGAGAGAGAGAGAGAGAGAGTATGTGTGTGTGAGAGAGAGAGAGAGAGAGAGAGAGAGAGAGTGTTTGTGGTCTTTCTATATTTTAATCTTTATTACTGATAATAAATCTAATCTAGAGATCAAGTTAGACACGTTAGTTAGACATTACTAGCTAGGACTGGTAAGAGCTTTGTTCTGGTTCGTGCTTTTTATTATAAAGCTGTTTCATCACATCACTGAGTTACTCACCGCAGTGTCTCCAGTTTACACTCGTGTTTCTTCAGTAGATCACAGAGCTTCTCCACTCCTGAGTCTCCTAGTTCACACCAACTCAGATCCAGCTCTCTGATGTGTGATGGATTTGTACAGAGAGCTGAAACCAAATCAGTGCAGGATTTCTCATTTACACTCCTCCATAATCTGCAGAAAAGGAAACAGTGTTTATTCCAACATTAGAGAAAGAAAGGATATAGAAATGACTGAAGTAAGAACACTAACACATTTCTAAATCTCTGGTTTCTGTTCTTCTATCTTATATTCTTTCTTCTGGTTTTTACCAGACTCATAGGGCTGGGTGATAACTCAAATAATAATTATAACCATTAGGGGTTTAACAATATACAACATTTAAATACGATACGATTTCAATACAGAAAAAAGCACTGCCTGAATATGTGCCTTAGGCTTCCATTTTTAATTGATGAAAATATCTGAGATTATAAAAGGACAATAATTACACCTTAATGCTGGTGTTTACGTGATCAGTTCAGACTCTTAGAAACGTAAAAACTAAACATTAAATATAATGGAAGAAAATGAAACATGGGTAAGCTGATACTGGTGTG
>CM022777.1:3067801-3089344 GCA_012411365.1 Ameiurus melas
GAAAGTCTTTCTAAATGAATTATAAATGACTGAAGAATATTAAACTGCTAAAAGATTATTAGTGTTAGAATAAATGTGGACTATTTAAAATGTACAGGTTAATTACTCACTTTAGTTTCTGCAGGTTACATTTAGGATTCTTCAGGAAATCACACAGATTTCTCACTCCAGACTTTCCTGCTTTATTCCTGTTTAGATTCAACTCTCTCAGGTGTGAAGGATTTAAAACCAGAGCAGAAGTCAAATATGACCAGTCATCTTCTGTAATACTGCCTTCTTTATACAACCTGGAGAGAGAGAGAGAGAGAGGGAGAGAGAGAGAGAGAGAGGGGGCAGATAGAGAAAGAGGAGGGAGAGAGAGAGAGAGACATTCACACTCTTGAATCATTTTTTCATTTAAAAAAGAAAGGAGAAAGAAAAAGAAAAGTATTTGAAAATGGAGAAAGAAAAACTATGTTAACTCTCATCTTCAGTGAGGAGTTTATGGAGCGAGTGAAAGTGAAGTGTGATCATGTGATCCTGCTGAGAGTGCACAGACAGAAGGACACTCGCACATGGAAGCTTCAATTCACAGCAGCTCACACTCTCTTAATAATCATATTGCTAATAATGTTCCACACGCTGAGGTTGGCCATTGTGCTCTCTGTTAATGACACACTCCACACACCAGCTAATTACAATAATGCATGGAAATAGAGATCTAGATGTTTATAGTTGTTCCTTACGTAAGTTTCTGCAGTCTGTAATGTGGATCCTGCAGCAGAGCCGAGAGATGCTTCACTTTGACGTCTTCAGGTGTGTTGTATCTCAGATCCAGCTCCGTGTGCAGTAAGGGGTTTCTTCTGAAAATGTCAGTAAGACACTTGTAGGCTTCCTCTGCATCAGCACTTTTCAACAACCTGTAGAGAAAAATGATATCAGCAGGTTAATAACTGTGTACTGAGAGCAATAAGGAACTGATTGTTATGTGCTTTAGCTGTGCTTCAGTTTCTGTTTTCAGTGTGTATCCTTATCCAGCTATATCTGTTACACAATCAGTGCACACTAATCCTCATTTCTTAATAAAATATTCATGATCAGTCTTTACTGTTACTGTTTATAACTGTTCAA
Source organism: Ameiurus melas (assembly GCA_012411365.1). Classification (NCBI taxonomy): domain Eukaryota; kingdom Metazoa; phylum Chordata; class Actinopteri; order Siluriformes; family Ictaluridae; genus Ameiurus; species Ameiurus melas. The sequence goes on from CM022777.1 coordinate 3,068,912, forward strand.
ACACAAAACTCTATCCAGCGCTGTTTCCTGGATAATCAGCAAACCCACTTAACATTACAGTGTGATATAGTGACATCAAATCATTCAGATTAAATCATTCAGCAGAATTCAATCATTTTCAAATGCTAAATGCTAAAGTGAGAGAAATATAGCTGTTTATGGTTATCTAGAAAAGAAGGGCTAAAATAAACTATTAAAGTGTGCACACTATTAGGTATTAACTTTATACTGATTATATAAAATGTTTTATAAATGCATTCCTTTCTTTATCACATTTTATTGGATATCAGCTGCTGTGATGAGAAAATGTATTTTACATGTATTTTAATCTGTATTTTATTTTGTATATTTCCTCATCTCTCAGAAATGAATTTCAGGTCACATCACTGCCACACAACACACGACTGGTTTTTAGACGCGAGTGTGAATGATATAAAGAGCAGCACACAGGTGTTGACTGTAATCTGTGTTTCAGCTCTGTGACAGGAGTCAGTGCACGCTGTACAATGGCAGTCGCTACACTACAGGTCTGTGTGAATTCTGAATAGTGTCACAATGTTGAGCAGTAGTGTGTTACGGGCCGTTTCAGTGTTTTATTAGTGTATGAGAATCAAATGAAACGAGGCTGCAGGCCAGATTCAGATCCTATTTACCACACATGCACTTGTGTAATATCTAAATCATAAACATATTTAATATTTAATGGTAAGTACAATCATGAACACATTTTCATGAATATTTTCTTCACAATAATAATAATGGTAATAACGTGTTTATGTATAATTTGATCACCTCAGTGTCTCCAGTGTGCAGTGTGGATCCTGTAGTACATCAGTGAGCAGCTTCACTCCTGATGCTCCAGGGTCGTTCCCTCTGAGATCCAGCTCTATCAGGTGTGATGATTTCAGAGCTTCAGCCAGAGCAGCGTATCCTTCCTCTGTTATACTGCAGTCTGAAAGTCTACACAAAGGACAAAATAAATCCTTGCGTATTATTCCATTTCTGCAGATACATTTTTATAGTTCATGCACTTAGCACCGACCCCCATCATATTCTGTTTTTCCTGCTGTGAGTTTCTTATTAGTAATGTTGGCAGCTCTACAACACAGTAACGCTAGAGATGTTGTATAATGTACAAACATTCTCTCTCTCTCAATAGGAGAGATGAACTGACCTCAGTTTCTCCAGGTTACAGTTTGGACTCTTCAGTCTAGCACAAAGCAGCTTCACTCCTGAGTCCTCCAGAGGATTACTGCTCAGATCCACCTCAGTCAGCTTGGAGGATTCTGAGCTGAGAACTGTGTGTAAAGCCGAGCAGCTTCTCTCTGTCAGGTTACACTCACTGAGCCTGAAAGGAGAAAATATCACATCAGAAAATGTATCAGATGTTGGTATCGATACCAGTATCAGTAACAACACATCCCTATTTAGGATGAATAAATTATAAAGAGTAGTTAGGCATATTGCTGTGAAATCCACTCAGAACAGCTCCTCTCATTCCTAAACACTGAGTTTAATAGAGAAACAGCTTTTACTTACAGAACTCTTGTGGCTTCCTGGACGACTGGTAGCAGTCTCTTAAAGCATTCATCTGACTTTCTGAACTACTTGCACACAAACACTTCCAGATCCTCCTCTGATGTCAGCAACACAAAAACCAGAGCAGACCACTGAGCAGGTGAGAGTTCAGCTTCAGAGAGACGTCCTGAGCTCATGTAGCTTTGGATCTCTTTCACTAGTGAATCATCATGTAACTCGTTCAGACAGTAGAACAGATTGATGGATCTCTCTGGAGATGGATTGTGTTCAAACTTGGACTTGATGTACTCAACTATGTCCTTTTGGCAGTTAGAGCTGTTTCCTTTGTGTGTCAGCAGACCTCGAATGAGCTTCTGATTAGACTTTACTGAGAGACCCAGAAGGAAGCGGAGGAAAAGATCCAAGTGTCCGTTGTCACTCTGTAAGGCCCGTTCCACTGCACTCTTGAGGAAGTCCGACATTTCTGATATGTTGAAAAGTCCAGAAAGATCAGTGCTTTGTTCTTTTGTTGGGTTTTTGTCAAGGAAGCAGAGAAATGCATATAATGCAGCCAAAAACTCCTGAACACTCAGATGCACAAAGCTGAACATCTTCCCCAGGTGGAGTCCAGATTCTGTTCTGACGATTTGGGTACACACTCCTGAGTACACTGCCACTTCTCTGACATCAATGCCACACTCTCTCAGATCTTCCTCATAGAACATCAGGTTTCCCTTCTCCAGCTGTTGGAAAGCCAGTTTTCCCAGTGCCAGGATACTCTCTCTGGTCTGGGGAAGATCAAGGTCACATTTCTGATGGTACTTTTGGTCCTTGTGTTTGATCTGAAAGATCAGGAAGTGTGTGAACATTTGAGTCAGAGTCTTGGGGATCTCTCCAATCTTTGCTTCACCCAACATTCTCTCTAGAACAGTGGCTGAGATCCAGCAGAAGACTGGGATGTGGCACATGATGTAGAGGCTTCTGGAAGACTTCATGTGTGAGATGATTTTATTGGACAGGCTCGGATCCCTGATCCTCTTCCTGAAGTACTCCTCTTTCTGAGGATCACTGAACCCTCGTAGCTCTGTCACCTGGGCTACACACTCAGGAGGGATCTGATTGGCTGCTGCTGGTCGAGTGGTTATCCAGAGGAGAGCAGAGGGAAGCAGATTCCCCTTGATGAGGTTTGTCAGCAGAACATCCACTGAGACTGACTCTGTCACATCACACAACATCTCATTCTTCTGGAAATCACTTGATCAGCTCATTATTCAACAGAGTGATGACTTTGTTCTCCAGCTCCTAATGAAAAAAATATAATAAAATGCCAAAAAAAAATGATTTTTCATAATGTGATTTTATACTACTGTGCCGTTGAATTCTGGATTGTGATTGGTCAGAAGGTGTTTTCTATAACACAAATTTTCTAACACAGTAGCTCTGACAGAAGAGCAGCTGCAAATTACAGGTTATCCTAATGTGTTATTGTTTCTATAATAACAGCTCATTCACAGGGACTCGTACGGTGGATTTTCCACATAAACATATTGAAATGTGTGTAGTTGTTGATATGGTGAAGTTTTCTGTGAGGAGATGTTTATTTAGCATTTATGGAAGGAGCTTCATCATTAATGCTTTGTTACAGTCAGAGGTAATGCTGTGACTAAGTTTTCCTACATGGGAAAGTCTTCAGCAAAGTTGAGTTTACACTTTGAAGTAGAAATCAATAAATTCTGTCATGTATCTGGGAAACCCGGACTCCGTTTCCCAGCAGCCACTGCACTACACCACATGACCACATGCGCTACCTCATGCACCTGACTCACGTTTCTGTTAATGAGCACTCTTGTATATTTATAGTCCTTGTCTGCACTTTCTCCTTGTCTTTCGTTGTCTTAGACCCACGGTGTTTATGTCAGTTTCTTGTCTCACGCTATAGAGTTTTTGCCAAGTTGTCTTTATTTCATTGTTTGTTTGTTCGTTATTAAATACTTAAAATCTGTGTTTGCTTCTGCCTCAACCTCCGTCCCGTGACAGAACGAAAGACCGCGAATGAGAAGCAGCAGATTTAATTATTTAGTTTTTCGCTCATGATGGATGCCTGGTATAACAACTACGCGGAGTGGTATCTCCGGCTCACGGAGCAGGGAAGAAGGTCGAGGGCACTGATGGCTCAGACCAGCCGCAGCCTCAACTTACCATCGCGGTACAGCGCATGCACCACTCCACACCCGGAGTTCGTGGTAGAATATGCCAAGCTACACGTGTTGGAGTGGATGCTCGAAGATGAGACCGAATCCCGCCCTCCCTCCCCTCTTCTGGATACCACTCTGCTGTCCTGTTCAGCTGAGGTCATCACACAGCCGTCCCGTTCAGCTGAGGTCGTCACGCAGCCTTCCTGTTCAGCTGAGGTCGTCACGCAGCCTTCCTGTTCAGCTGAGGTCGTCACGCAGCCTTCCTGTTCGGCTGAGGTCGTCGCGCAGCCTTCCTGTTCGGCTGTGGACGCCGCTCAGCCTTCCTGTTCGGCTGTGGACGCCGCTCAGCATCCCTGCTCGGCTGTGGACGCCGCTCAGCATCCCTGCTCGGCTGTGGACGTCGCTCTGCCTTCCTGCTCGACTGTGGACGTCGCTCTGCCTTCCTGCTCGGCTGTGGACGTCGCTCTGCCTTCCTGCTCGGCTGTGGACGTCGCTCTGCCTTCCTGCTCGGCTGTGGACATCGCTCTGCCTTCCTGCTCGGCTGTGGACGTCGCTCTGCCTTCCTGCTCAGCTGTGGATGTCGCTCTGCCTTCCTGCTCGGCTGCGGTCGTCTCTCTGCCATCCTGCGTCGCTGAGGACGTCACTCTGCCTCCATGCTCCGCCGAAGACGTCGCTCCCTTACTTCGCGGCGCTCAGTGGGTCGCTCCCCCTTCCTGCTCCACGGAGGACGCCGTTCCCCCCTCATGCTCCTTGGAGAGCGTCGTTCCTCCCTTAGGCCTCGCGGAGAACCTCGCTCCTCTCCCTGGCCTCGCGGAGAACCTCGCTCCCCCCGTGTGCCTCGCGGAGAACCTCGCTCCCCCCGTGTGCCTCGCGGAGAACCTCGCTCCCCCTTTGAGCCTCGTGAGAGACCTTGCGTTCCTCTTCTGCCCCAGGAAGGAGCTCGCCCCGCTTCCATGCCCCGCCCAGGACGTCCTTTTGCCTCCCTGTGCCATTGTGGGAGCTGCTCGGTCTACTGACTTTGTTGAGGACCTTTGCCCGGGGCCCGGGGCGCCGGTGGGGGGCCGATGCGTTTAGGCGCTCGGGAGTAGCACCCGGGGTAGGGGGTTCTGTCACGTATCTGGGAAACCCGGACTCCATTTCCCAGCAGCCACTGCACTACACCACATGACCACATGCGCTACCTCATGCACCTGACTCACGTTTCTGTTAATGAGCACTCTTGTGTATTTATAGTCCTTGTCTGCACTGTCTCCTTGTCTTTCGTTGTCTTAGACCCAGGTGTTTATGTCAGTTTCTTGTCTCACGCTATAGAGTTTTTGCCAAGTAGTCTTTATTTCATTGTTTGTTTGTTCGTTATTAAATACTTAAAATCTGCATTTGCTTCTGCCTCAACCTCTGTCCCGTGACAAATTCCAACAGGTTGAAATTCTCTGATTACTCATAAAATTTTACATTTATTTTAAAATATTATTATTATATAATTTAAAATGTATATCCTGAATTTACATTATATATATATATATATATATATATATATATATATATATATATATATATATATATATCATATTATATATGAATGTATTATATATTTCTGTAAAGCTGCTTTGTGACTATGTCCATTGTTAAAAGTGCTTTACAAATAAAATGAATAAAAATGAATAAAATGAATATAAAATGAATAAAATTTGGAAAACTATCAATAATTTTAATCTACGGTACTTTTTAATTTAGAAAATGCACCATAAATAAATTATTATTATTATAGTATTATTTAACTTTTCCACTGTTAGACAATCACACACACAAATACACACACCTTGAATATGGACTCCACTGAATTTCTGCAGATGATTCTTGACTTCTGCTTTGGGGTTCTGTAAATAAACAAACATTGTTTCACATTAAAAGCACCACACTTCTACAGCTCGGATTCACTCAGTAATAATTCTTACTGTTCGGTCAGATTTCTTTGCTCATTCGTTGTGATGCTGCACTGATCTAGTTTTAGGTCAGTTTTGTAGAGTATCATGGCAAAACCAGAATCCCATGGTTCTCACGGTTCCTTTCAAATTGTTCATTTTGTTTTATGGTTTGGACTGTTGCACAGAGACATGACTTCATGCATTGTGCTGCTACCAACTGCGTATATGTAAGCATGTATGTATATGTGTGTATATACAGTATAGAGACACACAACAACTCCACACTTGGGATTCATTTCTAAAGATGTATAAAAGCATGACGGAATGATGGAGGATTACATTTCCACAGAGGATGTTTGCTATTCATGAAAATAATAGGTACTTTTTACATGACGTCAGGCAACTCCCGTTCTGACTCGAAGCGGTGAATGTTTACTTCCGCCAGCATAGTGGAATGCTAGTGCCACCAGGTCACCCATGGAGGTCACCCAGTCCAATGTACATCTGCCTCAATTATGGCTAGATGATGTACAACGACTTGCACACAAATGTTCGCTTACGATACATTTCAAACTTACTAAGGCCACAAATTCTTCATTGAGCAGTACCTGCTTGAATAGGAATGTAATAGTTCTTGTCTTTTCTAGCCCTTATGTTAGCAAAGGTGCAAAGATAATAGTAGTTTATATTATCAGTCTGTTAGCTTTCTGTTTTGTAAATAGAACGTCTTTATGCCCATTCCATTGGCACTAATGCACCCAATCCCATCAGAGTGAGCTTTGAATATGCTTTAACGACCTTTGACCCAGAGAAGATGGCGGCGTTTCTGGATCATGTTCACATATGGCTTCTTCTTTGCATGATAGAGCTTTAACCAGCATTTGTAGATGGCACGGTGAGCTGTGTTCACAGACAGTGAGTTCTGGAGGTGTTTCTGAACCCATGCAATGATTTCCATTACAGAATCATTACTTTTTTTAAGGCAGTGCCGCCTGAGGGCCCAAAGATCATTGATATGCAGGATTGATTTTCACCCTTGTCCCTTTCTCCAGATTTCTAAAGATTCTCGGAATCTTTTGATGATATTATGTCCTGTAGCTTATGAGATATTCATAGTCTTCACAATTTTACGTTGAGGAACATTATTCTGAAATTGTTCCGCAAATTGTAGATGCAGTTTTTCGCAGATTGGTGAACCACTGCCCATCTTTACTTCTGAAAGACTCTGCCTCTCTAAGATCCTCTTTTTATACCCAATCATCTTACTGACCTGTTCCCAATTAACCTCCAGCTGTTTCTTTTTACTAGCACTTACTTTTCCAGCCTTTTGTTGCCCTGTCCCAACATTTTTGAGATGTGTTGCGGCCATCAAATTAAAAAAATAAACTTTTTAAATTAATTAATTTATTTTTTACTTTAAATGGTACATTTCCTCAGTTTAAACGTTTGATATGTTTTCTATGCTCTACTGTGAATAAAATATGGGTTTACAAGATTTGCAAATCATTGCATTTTGTTTTAATTTACATTTTACACAGCGTCCCAACTTTTTGGAGTGGGTTTGTGTATATATACATACATATTATATATGTACACACACACACATACATATACACACACACATATAGATATATAGATAGATAGATAGATAGATAGATAGATAGATAGATAGATAGATAGATAGATAGATAGATAGATAGATAGATAGATAGATAGATAGATAGATAGATAACTTTTTTGGGGTTGTATATTGGAAATGAAAAATAATGTGAACAAAAGAACCAAATTGTAAATACATAACATTATTAGTCTTAGCTTAACCTTTTGTATTTAGATTTGTTGTTGAGTATTCCTGCATCTCCTCTCAAGGTAATTTGATTCAGCAGTATAACAGCACTGGGTGGTAAAGAGATAAGCAGAAGTTTTTAAATGCTAACAAATCTTTTTACATATCATTTTTAGTAGTAGAATCATTCATATTATTACAAACCATAGCCCAGCTGCAAGAGATCATGATTAAATTTTAAATCCAGTATAAAATTGGTCTTTCCGTGGTGCTAAAAATTAGCAGGAGTACAGTGATTAAGAGGAAGAGATAATACCTTTCCTGAGAGGCTGTTCCTTCTTTTAAAGTGGATAGAGAGTGGCTTTGACTGGTCACTCTTAAAGGACACACAGCTGGATACGGGAGAATTTGACCTTTTCCCCAGTTCCTCTACAGAATAGAGAGTGTCTTTTAGCAAGTTTATTTTCTAAAGTCTCGACAATTTCAATGAATCTTTCATGCTGTTAAATTAGAGTACACTCCAAATTATGTTATAGCAGAAATAAATGCTAATGGCACCATTAAAAGAAACTAACTTCCACAGCTGCAAACAGAGTTTCCCCTCCTGACCACCAGAGGATTGTGTAATGAGCCTTTTTTCTTCTTTCTAGTCATTATTTCTTTTCACACATGATTTCTTCAACATTATTACCTGTCTGTGCCTGTCCTCTGTCACACTCTCTGTGACTTCACCTCTCTCTGCTGTGGATTCTCTCTAGCTTGTTCTTTTGAACGACATTACAGTTTAAAGGTTCTTGTACTGTGTTCTGGTGCATTTGCAGAATAAACCGCACATGGATTCTTAAATCTCATAGGTTTGCAGACTGGAACCGTGATATAAGCTGGTAGAAAATAAAATATCTTTGTTAAATATGTGCGTAAATAAGTGTGCAACAATTCTTGGCACCCCATGATTTCATACAAGAAAAATATATTTGAAGTATATTCCCATTGATGTATTTTTTAGTACACCTGGGTGATTAGAAACAGGAAATTGTTCAACCATGACTTCCTGTTTCACAGGGGTATAAATATGAGATATCACATAGGCAAAATTCCCTTAGTCATTCTTTAACAATGGGTAAGAGCGAGGAATATAGCTGTGATGTGCGGCAAAAGGTTGTTAAGCTTCACAAAAAGGGAAGTGTCTATAAGAAAATAGCACAAGCATTGAAAATGCCCATTTCCACCATCAGGGCAATAATTAAGAAGTTTCATCCAAAAACAAACTCGAGCGTCTTCAGTTTGCCAGACACTACTGGAACTTCAAATGGGATCGGGTTCTATGGTTCTTGGTAATAAACACCAGAGGTGGTTTTGGAGCACACAGAGAGGTAGCCATATGGAAAAGTAATAACAAATTAAATTGGACTTTCCATGGTGCTAAAACTTAGCAGGAGTATATTGATTAAGAGGAAGAGATAATACCTTTCTTGAGAGGCCGTTTTATCTTTAAAGTGGACAGAGAGTGGCTTTGACTGGTCACTCTTAAAGGACACACAGCTGGATAAAGGAGAATCTGGCCTTTTCCCAGTTCCACTAAAGTGTAGAGAGAAATGTCATTTATCATATTTATCTTCTAAAGTTTTGCAATTAAAATACATTCAGAGTCTTTTACAGTTTGAAATACATTATATGGCCAAAAGTATGTGGACACCTGACATCACACCCATATGTGGTTCATTTCCAAACTGCTGTTAGAAAGTTGGAAATACATAATTATCTTGAATGTCTTTGCATGCTGTAGCATTACAGTTTCTTTTCACTGGAACTAAGAGACCCAAACCTGTTCCAGCATGACAATGTCCCTGTGCACAAAGTGAGCTCCATTTGCCAAGATTGGAGTGGAAGAACTCAGGAGTCCTACCCAGAGCCCTGACCTCAACCCCACTGAATGCCTTTGAGATGAACTGGAACACTGATTTCACCGCATTGCTCAATATCATTACCTAACCTCACTAATGCTCTTATGACTGAATGGACAAATCCCCACAGCCAACAAGATCTTTTAGCTGCTCCTGTTAGAGATCACCACAGCGGATCACCTTCCATAGTCCGCGTATTGATTTGGCACAGGTTTTACAATGGATAAAGTCCTCCCCAATTATCCAGGCTTGGGACCAGCACTGAGAGTGGTGAGTGTTGCATGCTAGCCACTAGTCCACCAGGGCACCCAGAAAATTCTGCTCAGCCTGGCTCCAAAACCTAGAGGAAAGCCTTCCCAGATCAGTTGAAGTTATAATTACAGCAAAGGAGAACTCTGGAATGATATGTTCAACAACAACATATGGGTGTGGTGGTCAGGGGTCCCAAAACCTTTCGCCTTATAGTGTGACATCTAGGAACTCCAAATGGTGTTAAAACAGATATAAATGCTGATGGCCCCATAAAAATAGACTAACTGTTACATCTACCAAAAGGTATTCCCCTCCTCACCAACAGATATTCTGGTCATATTTTGGTCATTATTTCTTTTCATACATGATTTCAGGACCATTTTTAAAGTTGTCATTACTCATCTGTGCCTGTCCTCTCTGGTTTAAAAATGTGTACTTATTTAAATCATCAGGTATGAGAAAGCTTAACCTTGACATTCTTGAGGATGTTTGACAGATGAGGGATTATTATGAAATAGATTATCTACACTTTATAATAAAACACATCACTTCTGAGCTGTGATGTGAGACTCTTCTCAACTGCTAATATTCTCTGTCAAGGAAACTTGATTCAGCATTTTCAGAGCACTGGGTGGTCAAGAGATTGGTGAAGGCTGCTAACATACTAAGAAGGCATTAATATTTTTAACACATCATTTTTAGTAGTTGAATTATTCATATTATTACAAACCACAGCTCTGTAGCAAGACATGATGATGATGATGCAATTTTAAACTCACTATAAAATTTTATTTCCATGAGGCTAACAATTAACAAGATTAAAATGAGAAAGAGGAAGCGACAACAATACCTTTCTTGAGATGCTGTATTCTCATTAAAGCGGATAGAGAGTGGCTTTGACTGGTCACTCTTAAAGGACAAACAGCTTGATACAGGAGAATCTAGCCTTTTCCCAGTTTCACTAAAGAGTAGAGAGAAATGTCATTTAGCAATTGTGTCTCCTAAAGTATTGAAATACACTGGTTCCACTGGAGAACAGAGAGAATATTGTTTTAACAGATTCATGTAGTATAATCTCAGGATGCCCTCTGAAAACCTCACACTGGAAATAAATTGAATAGGAAATAAAAAATTTGTTTTAGATCTTTTTGTATCTTTCACTTGGTGCTGTGAGAGAACAAATAAGCAATCTGGGTCTTTGTATGGATTAATCAAAGAATGTGTTCTGATCTTCAAGTCATAGTTATAGACAATATATCACAATTTGACTAAACTATTAAAACAGATACAATAGTAGTTTTCATGTCCTTATCTAAGAGTATGGAGTAATTACAGTGCAGGCTGGAAAAAGGAAGTTAACCCTGTCCTCTCCAAAAGTTAAATGGAGTCAGGTGTTTAAATTAAGCAGATGAGATTGGAAGTGGGGTTTGTACAGGTGCTGTCCAAAAAACACTGCGACATGTCTCAAGATTTAAAAATAAATAATTAAATAAAAAATCAACTGGATCATCTACAACACTTGTGGGAAAATCTTCTGTTGACAGATGGGGCAAAAGTTTAACTTTCTGGCAAAAATCCACAACGCTGTCTTTGGAAGAGAATAGACACCTCTCACCAACACCAAATCTTCATCCCAACTGTGAAGCATGGTGCAGGGAGCATGGTTTGGACCAGGATGCCTTGCAGTCATTGAGCAAACGATGTATTAAAAATTCATCAAGATATTTTACAGACCCCTACCCTCCTTGCTGTGTCAACTTTGTTTGAGAGCCCTGAATCCAGCTCTAGTGAGGAAATACTCACAGAGTATCAGGACCTGAAGGAAGTTTTCAGCAAAATTATGGCTAGTGGCCTCTCTCCTCATTGGCCCTATAATCTCACGGCCAGCGCTATGACTTATCACAAACTTATCTACTCCCTCTCAGCTAAATAAACTCAAGCTGTCGACAATTACATTATGGAAGCCCTGAAACAAGGTTGCATTACTCCCACCACCTCAATTGCATCTGCAGACTTCTTCATGGAAAAGAAATGAGGGGGTCTAAGCCCATGTAATCATTACTAAAGATTGAACTGTGGAAGTCACAGTCAGGTACCCTTATCCTCTTCTCTTGGTCCCCACGGCTCTGGAACAACTCAGAAAGGCAATAATCTTTACCAACCTTGTCCGTATCCATGAGGGCAATGAGTGAAAAATGGCCTGTGGCCACTTTGAGTTCTGTGTCATGCCATTTGGACTATCGTGCGACTCCAGCACTGTTTCAGTGCCTCATTAACCACGCCCTCTGGGACATGCTCGCCAGGTACATCATCACATACACTGATGATATCCTGATTTATTCCATATCCAAAAAGTGCACATAATCCATGTCAAAAAGGTTCTTTCTCATCTTCTGGAAAATCAACTCTTTGTCAAAGGGGAGAAATGTGAGTTTCACAGGACCACAATATCATTTGGAGGCTAAATATTCAATGATGAATGAGTTCTTATGGACCAGGACAAGGTCACCTCCATCACTAAATGGCCGATCACTACCAAAGTTAAGGAGTTAAGGAGCTACAGAGGTTCCTGGGTTTTGCCAACTTTGACAGCAGGTGCATTCATAGTGGAAGTGGTTGCTTTAGATGCATGAGGGCAGTGCTGTCACAGAGGTTTAGCAAGAAACTGAAGCTTCACCCTGAGGTGTTCTTTTGCAAAAAGCTGTCCCCAGCTGAGTGAAACTACAACAAAGGCAACCGAGAATGCCTTGCAGTGAAGTTAGCCTTGGAGGAATGGCATCACTGGCTGGCGATGGCCCAACACCCATTCGTGATATACACCGAACACAAGAACCTTAGTTACAGTTACATTTATATAGTGCTTTTCTAGGCACTTGAAGTGCTTTACATAGTATGGGGGTAAATCTCCTCAACCACCACAAGTGTGTAGCCTCCACCTAGATGATACTATGACAGCCATAGTGCACCAGAACGCCCATCACACACCAGTAATTAGTGGAGAGGAGAGAGTGATGTAGCCAATTCAGAGATGGGGAATATTAGGAGGTCATGATAGAGAAGGACCAATGGGGGAATTTCAACAGGACACTGGGGTTTTACCCCTCTTCATATATAATCTGAAATATATGAAGATGGCCAAGAGACTCAACTCATGTCAGGCCAGGTGGCCCTTGTTCTTCTCAAGGGTTTTGTTCATCCTCTTTCCCCACTCAGGGTCTAAGAATGGCCTGAACCCAGCCCCTCCCATGTGTACAGTGAAGAGCACATCTTACTACCAGCTTGGTGTGTAGAAGCATTAACCTTTCAAAATAGACCAATAAACTTAGAATAACCCAGACCTAAGAACCCCCAGTCAGTGTTCAGCAGGAAAATAGTATGTGTTGCCTGAGCGGAGATGTAAACTGATCAAAGGGGCACACACCTCACTTGCCCCCGGACACACACAAAACACATCAGCTCCTCCTCCGATATACAGAAGTTTATCTCTTCCTGTACTACATGTACTTAATTCAAGGTACCTAGTATCCTACCTACAGGTAAACTCCTTCCACTGCCCATACCACAATGACCACGGTCTCACTTTGCCTTAGACTTTTTCACACACCTACATCGATCCGAAGGTAACACCATCATTATGGTGGTCATTCACCATTTCTCTACATCCCTCTGTCTGATTCCCCTCCCCGGTCTCCTCTCAACAGTCGAAACTGCCAAACTTATCTTCATCCATGTATTCAGACACTATGGGATTTCTGGAGACACAGTAAGTGACCAGCGAGTCCAGTTCCCATCTCAGGGAAGTTTTATGGAAAAGCCGGGATAATATTTTTTTTCTGTCAGTAGGGCTTGGAGATACATAGATATAATATCGATATCATGATAAACGATATTGGTTTTCATTTTTCTGCAATATCGTTCATATGGTGATTTTAAAATATTTTTTTTAATGTTTTAATCATTATAAATTAAATGGCACTGATTGGCACTGAATACTACTCCTGCACTGATTTTCTTTACTTAATCTTCTTTGTCTTTGTAGGCATTAAATAAAAGTATAATCAAAATCAGTTTAATTATTATTTTAGTTTATTTTACTACTGTTTTGCAGGTGGTTTGTTAGCTAAACTATACACAGTGATACGTATTGTACAAATGTTCTCATGTTTTGTGATATGACATTTTTGTCATATCGCCCAGCCCTGTCTGTCAGTCTCACATCTGGGTGCCACCCCCAAGCCAGCAGTCAGGTCAGGAGTGCTAACCAAGAAGTATGACACTCCTTGAGCGCCTATTATGCTGACAACCATGATGATTGGACCTGATTCTGGCTGGGCCAATTCCTGCCATAGGCAGAATATACTCAGAACTCCCACTGTCAGTCAGCCATGCAACTAACCCTGTTCCAGTGTGTGGTGGGCTACCAACCTCCCCTGCTCCCATGTTATGTCAACCTATCCGACTCCCCTGCAGTAAACAAATGGTTCAAGAGGAATGAACAAGCGTGGGAGGTTGCACACCAACAACTGGAACAAGCAACCCAGAGGAACAAGACATTCACAGACAGATGTCGAAGTACCAGGCCACAGTATGAACCCGGTGATAGAGTATGGCTCTCCATGAAAGTCATCCGAGTCAATCATGGATCCAGGAAACTCACGTACCACCACAGAGGCTACATCAAAGTTCTGCAATTAATCAATAAATTCACGTAAAAAGCTCAACCTAAAACACCATTGCCGCCTTGCATTTCATCTTTCTAAGCTCAAGCCAATCAGCCCAGGCTCCATAGTGGAAAACACCCCACCCCATCCTCAGCTCCACTGGAATTTGAAGGTGGTGGAGGTGCACAAACTTTTGCCACTCACAGATATGTACTGTTGAATAATTTTCCTAAATAAATAAATGACTAAGTATAATATTTTTCTCATTTGTCAAATTTTTTTGTCAACTTTTAGGACAAAATCTGTGAAAATCTGATGATGTTTTTGGTCATATTTATTCAGACATATAGAAAATTTTAAAGGGTTCACAACATTTCAAGCACCACTATAATAATCGTGCCCATCTGATCATCTAAGCATTGCCTTAAGAAGTTATTGATCAGCTAAAACAGGTGTGTTAGATTTGGATAATAAATCTGTAGGAATGTAGTAGGAAGAGGGTTGGTGACCACTGGGCTAGGCTCTTCTCTACTGCTAATATTCCCTCTTAAGTTTTGATTCAGCACTGTGTGGTAAAGAGATCAGCAGAGGTTTTTTTTTAATGCTTTACACATCAGTTTTAGTAATAGAATCACTTATTATTGCAAACCACAGATCAGCTGCAAGACATGCTTAAATTAAAAATTCAAAAGAAAATTGGACTTTCTGTGGTGCTAAAAATTAGCAGGAGTATAGTGATTAAGAGGAAGAGATAATACCTTTTTTGAGAGGCTGTTGCATCTTTAAAGTGGATAGAGAGTGGCTTTGACCGGTCGCTCTTAAAGGACACACAGCTGGAAACAGGAGAATTTGACCTTTTCCCAGTTTTACTAAAGAGTAGAGAGAAATGTCATTTAAGATAAGATAAGATAATACTATGGTGAAGATGGAATATCTCAAACACTATTGTCTGTTTTAGAAATCAGTTAAAAATTCAATCACAATCCCTTCCCTGACTTCCTGTTTCACTTATTGAATAAAATCATATAATTTCATGGGCTCATTGAGGACATTCTCCAATAAAGAATTTATTCTTTTTTTAAAGACCTGGTAATTCCTCTCACCACCACCAGAGGTCTCAGTTTCATCTCTCTCCTTTTCAGTTGTTAGTTCTTCTTACATAACTCATTTACTACATATTTTTTATAACTCATCCTAACTGCTCTTGGTTCTGTTGGAATTTCTTACTTTTTTTTCAGTTTACCTTTTTTTTGTCATTGATTGTGTTTTGTTTAAACACACACGTGAACCTAAACTGAAAGGTGACTGTCATATCACAGCAAACCAGTGATTCCATTTCCCAGGCTGCACCACCAACTACCAACATGGACAAAGAGGACTACACTTCATTAGAACTCTGGAGAAGGTGAATGTGCATGTACACATTCACCTTCTCCGGAGTTCTAATGACACATCTGTTACCAATCTCACACACACTCATTCCACAGTATATAGAGACTAGAAATGTCACGAGAATTCATACTTCGGTAGCCACAATGTTAAAATGTGATGGTACTTGTTTTTTTGCACTAGTGTTGGAACCGGTTCTAATGGAGGTAGTGAGGTTGCAATTCTTCCAGACCTGATGGGGGGCAGCAAATACGCACAAGTGGTGAAGAAGAAGAAGAACGCCGACTCGTTGAGAGGAAAAGAGAGAAAAGCTAATATTGGTTTCTGGTGTGCACCCGATGCTATCGTTCATTTCAAACAAAGCGAGGAAAAACCCGGAATTTGGTGAAGCACCTGAAAGGCGGTCCTATATATATATGGTCATATATATTATATGATCCGCCACGCCTACTCAGATCAAAAGATGCAGGCTATTTGATATTACCTAGAATAGTGAAGTCTACAGCAGGGGGAAGAGCCTTCGCTTATAGAGCCCCACAGTTATGGAACAGTCTTCCTATTAGTGTTCGGGACTCAGACACAGTCTCAGTGTTTAAGTCTAGGCTTAAAACGTATTTGTTTACTCAAGCTTACCCTGACTAGATTCTATCTCACCAATTCACAGTCCTAATCGTTTTTCTCCCTCTCTCTCTCTTTTTGCCGAGCCCCACACGAATTTATGGAGATATTGGAGATCCAGATCCCCTCTGCCTCTGGATGAGCCCAAATCTTCTGCTGGGACTACGGCTGCTCCTAAGGCCATACTTCTCATTTTTCACATTATCTGTGTTACCTTCACATTCTGTGTTACCCAGATGAGGATGGGTTTCCCTTCTGAGTCGGGTTCCTCTCAAGGTTTCTTCCTCAAAAAACATCTTAGGGAGTTTTTCCTTGCCACCGTCGCCACTCAGTGGCTTGCTCAGTTGGGATAAATTCCATTTGTTTTCTACCTGTTTGTCTCTGTTTATCTGTTCCTGTTTGTCTCTCTTTATCTGTTTCTGACTGTTTATACCTGTTTTTTATTTCTGTAAAGCTGCTTTGAGACAATGACTATTGTAAAAAGCGCTATACAAATAAAATTGAATTGAATTGAATTTAATATTATGTTTGTTTGAAGCAGCTGCATTGAGCCGTGAAACCAGCTAACGTTATGTTCCATGTAATGTTAGTGATAGCCAGTAATTTTTTAACGACACTAATGTATTGCAGTGTTATAAACTACCTCCTAATGGACCACCATGCATCTCCATTCCGCCCGTGTCCTGTCAGCTAAATGTAGCTTAATGTCACTATAATTATGCCCATGTTCCTGCTTTTAATAAATCCTTTTAATCTGCCACCAAATCAGTGAATTATACTAATGCTTAAATTGAGTATATAGTGTGTCTCTGTGCGCGTTTAGGAGTGCACCTCCACTCATTGTCAAACAGTGTTTGATAACTTACCCCCCCCCCCCCCCCCCCACCCCCCTCCTTAGCAGTATCAGCCAGAGGAGGATGTCCTCCAGGAGAGCTTTTTATTTTATTTATTTTATTTTATTTTTATACCACACCATGGTATCGACTTTGGTATCGAGTGTCGTGTACTTTTGGTGGTACTGACTACTAGATTTTTGGTATAGTGACATCCCTAACAGAGACTGTTAGAACACAATATATTTGCAATGTATATGCTTAGATGCTATTGCTATTGTATTTCTAAGGGCTGATATTCTGGTTTTGACTTTGTTTACTCCATTGACCTCAATGCTCTGTCTTGCCTTTTTTCCCTGATCGTATGACCCTTGCCTGTTTAACATTGTGGATTTGTGGATTACCCTTTGGACGAGTTGTATTTGGATTAAACTTCATAACCTGCTTTTGCTTCGGCGCGCCTCGCCTCCTTTACATGAGAGACACCCTCAAATGTGAAACATTTAAACATTCACAGACAGATGTCGAAGTACCAGGCCACAGTATGAACCCGGTGATAGAGTATGGCTCTCCATGAAAGTCATCCGAGTCAATCATGGATCCAGGAAACTCTCGCATCACCACAGAGGCCCCTTCAAAGTTCTGCAGTGAATCAATAAATTCACGTAAAAGCTCAACCTAAAACACCATTGCCGCCTTGCATTTCATCTTTCTAAGCTCAAGCCAATCAGCCCAGGCCTACATAGTGGAAAACACCCCACCCCATCCTCAGCTCCACTGGAATTTGAAGGTGGTGGAGGTGCACAAACTTTGCCACTCACAGATATGTACTGTTGAATAATTTTCCTAAATAAATAAATGACTAAGTATAATATTTTTCTCATTTGTCAAATTTTTTTGTCAACTTTTAGGACAAAATCTGTGAAAATCTGATGATGTTTTTGGTCATATTTATTCAGACATATAGAAAATTTTAAAGGGTTCACAACATTTCAAGCACCACTATAATAATCGTGCCCATCTGATCATCTAAGCATTGCCTTAAGAAGTTATTGATCAGCTAAAACAGGTGTGTTAGATTTGGATAATAAATCTGTAGGAATGTAGTAGGAAGAGGGTTGGTGACCACTGGGCTAGGCTCTTCTCTACTGCTAATATTCCCTCTTAAGTTTTGATTCAGCACTGTGTGGTAAAGAGATCAGCAGAGGTTTTTTTTTAATGCTTTACACATCAGTTTTAGTAATAGAATCACTTATTATTGCAAACCACAGATCAGCTGCAAGACATGCTTAAATTAAAAATTCAAAAGAAAATTGGACTTTCTGTGGTGCTAAAAAATAGCAGGAGTATAGTGATTAAGAGGAAGAGATAATACCTTTCTTGAGAGGCTGTTGCATCTTTAAAGTGGATAGAGATTGTCTTTAACCGGTCGCTCTTAAAGGACACACAGCTGGAAACAGGAGAATTTGACCTTTTCCCAGTTTTACTAAAGAGTAGAGAGAAATGTCATTTAAGATAAGATAAGATAAGATAATACTATGGTGAAGATGGAATATCTCAAACACTATTGTCTGTTTTAGAAGATTTAAGTTTTTTAAGTATTTAAAAAACTTAAATACCCCCAGCAGTATCAGCCAGAGGAGGATGTCCTCCAGGAGAGTTTTTTATTTTATTTATTTTACTTTTATTTTTAAACCACACCATGGTATCGACTTTGGTATCGAGTGTCGTGTACTTTTGGTGGTACTGACCACTAGATTTTTGGTATAGTGAAATCCCTAACAGAGACTGTTAGAACACAATATCTTTGCAAAGTATATGCTTAGATGCTATTGCTATTGTATTTCTAAGGGCTGATATTCTGGTTTTGACTTTGTTTACTCCATTGACCTCAATGCTCTGTCTTGCCTTTTTTCCCTGATCGTATGACCCTTGCCTGTTTAACATTGTGGATTTGTGGATTACCCTTTGGACGTGTTGTATTTGGATTAAACTTCATAACCTGCTTTTGCTTCTGTGCGCGCCTCCTTTACATGAGAGACACCCTCAAATGTGAAACATTTAAACATTCCAGCTCACTAATAGTTTTCACACTTTCTCCCATTTCTTAACTAAAGACTTATTCTGTGATGTCTCATAAGAATGGGGACACGCAGTTAGTATATATATATATATATATATATATATATATATATATATATATATATATATATATATATATATATATAAATCAGTGCCTTACGAAAGTATTTGGCCCCTTTGAACTTTTCAACCTTTTGCACATATTCAGGCTACATACATAAAGATATAAAATTTTTTATTTTTGTGAAGAATCACCAACAAGTGGGACACAATTGTGAAGTGGAACGAAATCTATTGGATTTTTGAAACTTTTTAACTAATAAAAAAGAAAAGTGGGGCATGCAAAATTATTCGCGCCCTTGCGTACTAATTTGTAGAGCCACCTTTTGCTGCGATTACAGCTGCAAGTCGCTTGGGGTATGTCTCTATCAGTTTTGCACATCGAGAGACTGAAATTCTTGCCCATTCTTCCTTGCAAATCAGCTCGAGCTCAGTGAGGTTGGATGGAGAGCGTTTGTGAACAGCAGTTTTCAGCTCTTTCCACAGATTCTCGATTGGATTCAGGTCTGGACTTTGACTTGGCCATTCTAACACCTGGATACGTTTATTTGTGAACCATTCCTTTGTAGATTTTGCTGTAGGTTTGGGATCATTGTCTTGTTGGAAGATAAATCTCCGTCCCAGTTTCAGGTCTTTTGCAGACTCCAACAGGTTTTCATCCAGAATGGTCCTGTATTTGGCTGCATCCATCTTCCCCTCAATTTTAACCATCTTCCCTGTCCCTGCTGAAGAAAAGCAGGCCCAAACCATGATGCTACCACCATGTTTGACAGTGGGGATGGTGTGTTGAGGGTGATGAGCTGTGTTGCTTTTTACGCCAAACATATCGTTTTGCATTGTGGGCAAAAGTTCGATTTTGGTTTCATCTGACCAGAGCACCTTCTTCCACATGTTTGGTGTGTCTCCCAGGTGGCTTGTGGCAAACTTTTAGACGAGACTTTTTATGGATATCTTTGAGAAATGGCTTTCTTCTTGCCACTCTTCCATAAAGGCCAGATTTGTGCAGTGTACGACCGATTGTTGTCCTATGGACAGACTCTCCCACCTCAGCTGTAGTTCTCTGCAGTTCATCCAGAGTGATCATGGGCCTCTTGGCTGCATCTCTGATCAGTCTTCTCCTTGTCTGAGCTGAAAGTTTAGAGGGACGGCCAGGTCTTGGTAGATTTGCAGTGGTCTGATAGCAACACGTAACCGGAAACGTAAAGAACAA
>CM022777.1:3089844-3112344 GCA_012411365.1 Ameiurus melas
TGTTGGCTATTGCTTCCGAGATATTAAATTAATATTTATAGGTCATTCTGGGGTCACCCAGCCCCCCACATGCTCCGAATTCACCCCAAATATTCTCAATCGTTTGTGCCCGTTTGTGCTGGTTTGTGCTGATAAAGTTTCGTTTTGTGCTGCTTCGGTTCAGGAGATATTAAAGAGAAATCATATCATCATTTGTTCAATAAACAATTCTATTTACTTCATTCACTTGTCTCTCATGATTGAACTTTTCATTTATATACAAGGAGAATAATCTGTTACACTTCACTCCCACCACTAGGTGTAACACTTCTGTTCACGGTGCCCTTTGTGGGAATTAGTGTTGTTAGTATAGGAAAAGCTTTCCACACAGTTACTAAATAAAAATTCCGGCCAGTGTAAGTAATATTTTTTAACACTGTCAGTTAGAATATTATTAGTTAACTTTAATCATAATGGTACAACTTTCAAAGAGCTAAGATTGTCAATGTTTCTTGAACAGAAAACTCATTGTTAATACTAGTATGGCTAATGGAGCTATGCAATGCTAATTACAGCTGCACATGGTACCTATGTTAGTTTTTTGAAAACGTTGTGCATCCAAGGGTCAACATTACCATATTGGTCCTAATATAAAGATATTAACCTTATAGTAATAATATATATTTTCCTTGTATTCTGGTAAATACAGTTAATACACGAAAACAAGTTTACAGTGTATGACCTTTTTGCATCAGGATTATTTCAGTGGGTAATTATGTTCTGCTTATGCCGATGCCGAAGAAAGCAGCGTCGGGAGAGGGGTGCCATTTCTTTTTCACAGTCTGTTCATCAAAAGAGGCCACAGTCCAAAATGGCAACATAGCTACTCCTAATCAGAGCATCTGGACAGAGCTTAGTGAGCAGCTAGAAAACAGGATCACTGCAAAGGCTCTATATACTTTTGTTAAATTGAACAGACACAACATCTGGACTGCTTTTAGGGTTTGATTTTAAAAGTGATCATGAAACAAGTGGCAGTAGTGATGACACTGATTTTGAGCCAGGGTCCTTTTCTTCCCAAGACCAAAAGATTGCTGGACTTTTGGTCTTCAACTTCCATTTCAGACATGGATTGAATTCATGCCCAAACAGTTCAATATAAAAACAAGTTCTCTAAAACACAAAAAAAGGGAATACACTATTTTGAAGCCTGGCATCTGGACATTTAATAAATCATCACATTTGGGAAGAAGTGAAAAGCCCCTGTACATTTGTTTTTAAAAGAGCCAAGGTCTATCCATCAGTAACAGAGAAATTCCTAGAAATCAGAGGCAACTGTAAGGAATGACATGGCCACATTCACATAAAATGTGACAGAGAGCCTGAAATGAACAGCCCAATGGTGCTCAAGTGTTTACTTAAAACACTGATGACTGCACACTGGATGTTCAAAGCGTCCGATGTCTGGTAATTTGCGTGTGCATGTAGCTTAAGAACTGTGTGAGGGTAGAATGGAACCCCATGTATGGAGGGCATCAGAGAGGCAACAGAGAGATTTACTTTAAGGGCAGTCATTGCTTTCAGAGGAGGCTTAACCCAGGATGCTCTTGGACATTATGTGCCTTACTGCAGGAGGTCTCCATGTGTCTGGGGAGATGTATGATGACCTGAGAAGTGGAGTGACAGGAATGTCGAGAAAAACAAAATATGCCCAAATGTTATACACAAAAGACTGATTGCATTGTTTAAATTCAAATATTTTACAAATTCAAGTATTTTTGTTCTAAGTGTTTATTTGCTTCAAAGGATGTTTGATAGTTCACAGTAATTCAGTTTCACAAGTAAAATCATTTTGGCTTAAATCTTAATTTATTGAGTCATTTAAGTCATTAAATTTCCACAGACAGACACACACTGATATATACATATACACACATATACACACACATACATATACACATACATATAATATATATACATATATATACATATATATATATATATATATATACATTCATGCAAACATACACACGGCCCATGTATGTATAAACAGAGCTACAGCAAACAGATTATGGTGTGTGTATTTATTTATTTATGACAATGTAATATTACGACTGTTATTCTCTATAACAACATCTACAGAAACAAGTAAAAACACGTATCTTGGAGTTCGTGTTACATTTCACACATCCTGTGATCCGCTGTGTCTCTTAAAAGTTGAAAACGCCACAGTGGTTAGGTAACAATTACGTGAATGCGACTATTTAATGTGATTTGTGGTTTGATTTTACCTTGTTACTTCAACTGTATTGTTAAAATAAAAAGACAGTCGGCAAAAATCGGCACAAAACGATTTAGACCATTTTGGGTCAATTTGGAGCATGTGTGGGGCTGGTGACGCCATCTCATAGAACTTAATCCCCAATATATTCAAATCGAAAGCAGCACAAACGATTGAGACTATTTTTGAATGAACTTGAGCATGGTCGGCTACCCCAGAATGACCTATAAATATTATTTTAATATCTCCAAATCCAAAGCAGCACAAATGAAACTTTTATCAGCACAAACCAGCACATAAACGGAAGCACAAACGATTGAGACTATTTTGAATGAACTTGGAGCATGTGGGGGCTGGTGACGCTACTGCGCCATAATTAAATGTCTAATATCTTAAAACGAAAGCAGCACAAACGAAACTTTTAACGGCACAAACCAGCACAAACGAAGCACAAACGATCGAGACTATTTTTGGGTTAATTCGAGCATGTGGGGGCTGGGGTGACCCCAGAATGACCTTTGAATATTCCTTTAATATCTCCAGAACCGAGCAGCACAAACAAAAATTTTTAATGGCACAAACAAAGCACAAACGATTGAGACTATTTTGCTGACGTTTTGCATTGGTGGGGGGCCAACTTCACGCGAGGTTCTTGTAAGCAGTACGGCTGGACACACACAAAAAGGGGTGTGTGGTTAGAGGTCAGAGGGGTCTCTGTGACTACTGCCATAGGACAGCAATAATTCAATTATTGACCTTAATCTAAGTAAGGTAATAATGTGATTAAGGTGTTTACATGAGTCTCTTTTGAGAATACCGGTCATGTTCCCGCTTACATGTTTGAGAACAGAATTAGATTAAGAGCCCGTGTCATTACGTCACCGCGACCATGCTGTTTGTACAGTTGTGGGTGTTTTTATTGAATTTTTTAGAACGCTTTAAGTTCAGTTAATTATTAGTCATGCTGTACGTAGTAAATAGACGACTGCTTGAAGCCGTGGTGCAGCTCAAATAGCATACTTACCTACTGTATAGTAGCCAAGATACATGTCTTTTTCCCCTACTACAGACTATAGTAGGCAAGTATGCGGATTTGGGACACAGCCGAACCTCTTTGTTCGCCGTAAAACTGCCGTGTGTGATCGTGTCCTGTTGCAAAACGTGGTAAAACGCTACCGCATACGCTCATAATGTGATTAAGGTGTTTACATGTCTGTAATACACGTCCATAATACGATTAAAACAGGAGTACTCCACCTGTCTTAATCGATTAGAGCTTACTTACTTAATTAGATTAAGGTTGGTGTTTGCAGGTAGTTTCTAATCAAATTATGGTCTTAATTAGATTAAGAGTGGATTATTGTTGTCTGCGTAAACGTAGTCAGTGTTGTTCCTTTAGGTCAGTTCAATACCCAGACCTAACCTAGTGTCCAAATGGGTTCTGAGTGAGATCCACGTTTTTGCACTGAGCCACAGCTCATCTCTCTGCCACCATCATTACCAGAGCAACAGGAACCACCACTGTTTGAGGAAATTGTGGTGGTGAATCTACTCATATTTATCCCTCTCATAGCCGACTTCCCAAAAACCAACATGTGACCTTGAAGGACTCTTGCTGCTTGGCAGTAATCATAAGTAATGATGAGCTAGAGGTGAGAAGGTTTACAAGTGCTTTATCTCCTGGTGCAAATT
The DNA here is from genome assembly GCA_012411365.1 of Ameiurus melas. NCBI lineage: Eukaryota > Metazoa > Chordata > Actinopteri > Siluriformes > Ictaluridae > Ameiurus > Ameiurus melas. The sequence continues at coordinate 3,093,797 of CM022777.1, forward strand.
GTCCCAACTGGAAACACATATTATGGTGCCACTGCTGCCTTCCTGTGCCTGAAGCCAGTTCTCCCATGATAAGAGCTGAGTGTGTGTGTGTGTGTGTGTGTGTGTGTGTGTGTGTGTGTGTGTTGAGTTTCAGGGGTTCAGATATCACAGCTGGTGGACCAGAGCTGTAGGATGTGTCTGAGGTTAAAAAAAAAAAAGAGTAATTTACAATGTTTGTTTATCCACAGAAACCAAGAACAGAAACCAAATATCGGCTGCAGAAATCAGATGGAGTCCATATTCAAGGTGTGTGTGTGTGTGTGTGTGTGTGTGTAATTATTAATACACTTCTTTAGAAATTAAAAAGTAGATTAAAGTAATTTACAGTGAACTTTATAGTAAACTATTTACAGTTACAGCAGCATTATGTGTAATCAGACAAAAGTGCATTTCAGTCTGTTTTAAAATTACAGCTTTACCTCTGATGTACAAAGTGCTGACACTGGAGACTCCTTCCATAAATGTTAAAATAAACATCTCCTTACAGAAAACTTTACTATATTAACAGTTACTCATATTTTTAAAATCTATTTATGTGGAGTGTTCTCCGTACAAGTCCTTGTAAATCAGCTGTTACTATAGAAACATATTAGAATGAGAAAATGAATCCAGTTAACACCTTCTGACCAATCAGAATCCAGAATTCAACAGCAATGTGGTATAAAATCATATAACAGATTATGTAGCATTTTTATTGATTGATTTAGTAATTTGATGTTATTGTGTTGTTTAAATCAGGAGCTGGAGAACAAAGTCATCACTCTGTTGAAGAATGAGCTGAACAGATTCAAGAAGCTCCTGAGTGCTGATTCACCAGCATGCTCTGGAGGAGGAGGAGGAGGAGGATCTGGACCTGTTTCAGAGAGGTGTGCTGAAGATCACACTGCACATCCTGAAGAACATGAAGCAGAAAGATCTCACCACACACTGCAGATCAGTAAGAGCTTTAGATTATTACAATATTCTATCACTTTAAATAACACACTGGGCCACTGGTCTATATTTTCATACTGATTTTTATCCTAATGAATACAGTTTTTTAAACAAATAAATGACCCAGAGATAATCCTAATGTTTTGGTTCTTTTACATCATATTTATGTATTTATTAGGAATGAATTCCAGTTTTTGACTAATATTGATCTTCACACTGTGGATAGTATCCATACATTCCAATAATGACCATCACATTTTTCCTGTTTGTTAGAGCTGGCCTCTGTAGGTAAAGCTCAAATCCAGACTTCTAGAAAAATTAAAAGAATTAATGAAGGAATCTCACAGCATGGGACATCAACACTTCTGAATCAGATCTACACAGAGCTCTACGTCACAGAGGGTGGGAGTGGAGACGTCAATAAAGAACATGAGGTGAGACAGATTGAGACAGCGTCCAGGAGACCTGCAGCAGAGGAGACACCCATCAAATGTAATGAGCTCTTTAAAGACAAGTCCATCAGAAGTGTGCTGACTAAAGGAGTAGCTGGAATTGGAAAACTGTCTTGTGCAGAAGTTCATTCTGGATCTGAAGGGAAAGAGAATCAGGACGTCACCTTCATGTTTCCACTTCCCTTTAGAGAGCTGAATTTGGTAGAGCCGGGGGACCTTCAGTCTGATGAGCCTTCTTCATCAGTTTTTCCCTGAAATTAAGGACTTGGAAGTAATAGACAGTAATACCTACAAAGTCCTGTTCATCTTTGATGGTCTGGATGAGTGCTCTACTTCTCTAAATTTCCAGAAGAATGAGATGTTGTGTGATGTGACAGAGTCAGTCTCAGTGGATGTGCTGCTGACAAACCTCATCAAGGGAATCTGCTTCCTCTGCTCTCCCTCTGGATAACCACTCGACCAGCAGCAGCCAATCAGATCCCTACGGACTGTGTAGCCCAGGTAACAGAGGTACGAGGGTTCAGTGATCCTCAGAAAGAGGAGTACTTCAGGAAGAGGATCAGTAATCAGAACCTGTCCACAAAAATCATCTCACACATGAAGTCTTCCAGAAGCCTCTACATCATGTGCCACATCCCAGTCTTCTGCTGGATCTCAGCCACTGTTCTAGAGAGAATGTTGGTGAAGCAAAGATTGGAGAGATCCCCAAGACTCTGACTCAAATGTTCACACACTTCCTGATCTTCAAATCAAACACAAGGACCAAAAAGTACCATCAGAAATGTGACCTTGATCTTCCCCAGACCAGAGAGAGATATCCTGGCACTGGGAAAACTGGCTTTCCAACAGCTGGAGAGCGAAAACCTGATGTTCTATGAGGAAGACCTGAGAGAGTGTGTGCTGATGTCAGAGAAGTGGCAGTGTACTCAGGAGTGTGTACCCAAATCTTCAGAACAGAATCTGGACTCCACCTGGGGGAAGATGTTCAGCTTTTGTGCATCTGAGTGTTCAGGAGTTTTTGGCTGCATTATATGCATTTCTCTGCTTCCCTTGACAAAAACCCAACAAAAGAACAAACCACTGAACATTCTGGTCTTTCCACCATAACAGAAATGTCTGACTTCCTCAAGAGTGCAGTGGATCAGGCCTTACAGAGTGACAACGGACACTTGGATCTTTTCCTCCGCTTCCTTCTGGGCCTCTCAGTGGAGTCTAATCAGGAGCTCATTCGAGGTCTGCTGACACACAAAGGAAACAGCTCTAACTGCCAAAAGGACATAGTTGAGTACATCAAGTCCAAGTTTGAACACAATTCATCTCCAGAGAGATCCATCAATCTGTTCTACTGTCTGAACGAGTTACATGATGATTCACTAGTGAAAGAGATCCAAAGCTACATGAGCTCAGGACGTCTCTCTGAAGCTGAACTCTCTCCTGCTCAGTGGTCTGCTCTGGTCTTTGTGTTGCTGACATCAGAGGAGGATCTGGAAGTGTTTGAGCTACAGAAGTTCATAAAGTCAGATGAATGCTTTGAGAGACTGCTACCAGTCGTCCGGGAAGCCACAAGAGTTCTGTAAGTAAAAGCTGTTTCTCTATTAAACTCAGTGTTTAGGAATGAGAGGAGCTGTTCTGAGTGGATTTCACAGCAATACGCCTAACTACTCTTTATAATTTATTCATCCTAAATAGGAATGCGTTGTTACTGATACTGGTACCGATACCAACATCTGATACATTTTCTGATGTGACATTTTCTCCTTTCAGGCTCAGTGAGTGTAACCTGACAGAGAGAAGCTGCTCGGCTTTACACACAGTTCTCAGCTCAGAATCCTCCAAGCTGACTGAGGTGGATCTGAGCAGTAATCCTCTGGAGGACTCAGGAGTGAAGCTGCTTTGTGCTGGACTGAAGAGTCCAAATTGTAACCTGGAGAAACTGAGGTCAGTTTATCTCTCCTATTGAGAGAGAGAATGTTTGTACATTATACAACATCTCAGCGGTTATGTGTTGTAGAGCTGCCAACATTACTAACAAGAAACTCACAGCAGGAAAAACACAATATGATGGGGGGTCGGTGCTAAGTGCATGAACTATAAAAATGTATCTAAAAATATCTGGAGAAAAATAAAAAATATCTGGAGACTCAGGAGTGAAGCAGCTCTCTGTTCTACTGAAGGATCCACACTGCAGACCTGAGAGACTCAGGTGTGTGGTCTGATTTCTGCTCCTAATCTTCTTCTCTTTGCAGTAGTAGCAAAGGAGGTGGAATGACATCACTTAAACATATTTATTATATTCAGGAATGGATTAGTCATCATCAGAGTAGTTCAGTTTGTGTTTTTTGTTTGTGTAATGTTCTTCCCAGTTTGGTGACCTTCCAGTTCTAACCCACCAGATAGACACATCTCCCCTATCACATTACAGCTTAGCTAGTTTCAGGCTAACAGATCTCTCCGCCTCCCAGATATGTGAAGCCAACCAAATCTTTTCAAACTGCCTGCTCATGCGCGTCACCCTAAGATGGGCTCAACACCACTCAGAGGAAAGTGCTATCTGCGCTTCCTCCCCCCACAGCCACGACCTCACAAATGTCCACGATTGGCTAGTGTCACTGTGATTGACAGGGGAGAGACAGTATGCCCCCCCCCCATCCTGAGAACATGGCTAGTTTTGTTCCTTTGGCTCCCCCGGCCCACAGATGGCTGTGTCATTACAGAGATTCATCTCTCAGTCTCGTGATGTTAGGGCGAGCGCTTCCTGTTGCACCCACAGGAGCCCATGTTACTGTTTTTAAACTAAACATTTCTCCTCTTTCTCCAGACTTTCAGACTGTAATATTAAACAGGAAGGATACGCTGCTCTGGCTGAAGCTCTGAAATCAAACCCCTCATCACACCTGATCGAGCTGGACCTCAGAGGGAACGACCCTGGAGACTCAGGAATGGAGCATCTCAGGAATTTAATAAATGATCCAAAATGTAAACTGAAGACACTGAGGTGAGTTTTTTCCCAGAATTTGTAAAATCCAGCCTTAAATTGTGAGTAATTTCTGTTGATTAGTAACACTGGTCAGACTGCTCTCAGTTTCACTGTTTACACCACTGTATATCTGATCAGTACATATCTCTGAAAAACAAAACACTTTGTCACGCGCGTGACATTACATACAGACAAACTGTACAAACTGTAACCTGGAGAAACTGAGGTCAGTTCATCTCTCCTATTGAGAGAGAGAGAATGTTTGTACATTATACAACATCTCTAGCGTTACTTGTTGTAGAGCTGCCAACATTACTAACAAGAAACTCACAGCAGGAAAAACAGAATATGATGGGGGTCGGTGCTAAGTGCATGAACTATAAAAATGTATCTGCAGAGAGCATGGCTAGTTTTGTTCCTTTGGCTCCAGTCCACAGATGACTGTGGCATTTAGGGTTGCAATTAACTATTATTTTCATAATCGATTAGTTGGCGCGTATTTGCTCCGATAATCAGATGGGGGAGGGGCAGACTTTCAGTGCCTTTTTTTATTTAAAATAAAATTCACAAACAGTGTTACAAATATGAATTCAGACTAAAGCTTTACAAAACTGTTTGTCCAAAACAGAAAGGAACCCAACACACACACACACACACACACACACACACACACAACACACACACACACACACACACACACACACACACAAATAAATAACAAATATTAATTTAGATCGGTAGTTTAATTCAGTGTTTTGTGAATCCATAAGAAAATAATGCATATGTATTATATATATATATATATTATGGATGCACCAAAAGCACTGAATTAAACCCAGTCCTAAATGAATCATAAACCTCTTTCACTGCACCTTGTGGTTTCTGTTACGCTGCCTTTAACATATTATTTTACTTTTGATCATTATGTTTTCATTAGACATTACGCGCATCTTACTGCTACACTCTCTATCACCCATTACTAACATATCACTTCCATTATAATAAACAACAGAAGTGACACTGCAAGCATGCAAATACAGTACATAATGACAATCAACTGGAATTAAATGAAACCTTTAAGCAACTTATGACCTCATCACTGTCATGCTTGTGGTGCAGAAACGCCTTATAAAGTTTATAAATCTTCTCAGCGGTGTTTAATATAAAATGCTCAGCTGCCTTAGAGGACTTAGAAGTGCAACACTTTTTTCTCAGTCATGTGGTGATTTCTCCGTCCGTGTAGTGACTGAGGTTTGGGGATAAAAGTAACGCCACAGAAAGTAAAACCAAGAAGATCAGTGTCGGTGACTCTGAGGCTAAAGCAGCGCCGTCGATTACGTGATGTGACGTCAAGCGCCGGTCACTAGGAAGTGGATTATACTTCTGATTAAAAACTCTGCTAGTGTTCCATTTAAGATGATATTATCTTTCTAAAATCCACAGACTAGACTGTAGAGTACTCCATACAGAGTGGAAGTGAATAGTACGCCGCGTTGGGACACAACTTTGGTATTTAATTTCTGGGGCGTGTTTTCTGAACAGAAGTAATGAGTAAACATTCCCCGCTGCCGGAGACCACCAACTAATTGATAATGAGATTCATTGACAATGATTTTTATAATATATTATTATTGATTTGATCGATTAGTTGTTGCAGCTGTAGTGGCATTACAGAGATTCATCTCTCAGACTCGTGATGTTAGGGCTTAACGCTTTTCCTGTTGCACCACACAGGAGCTCCATGTTACTGTTTTTAACCAAACATTTCTCCTCTTTCTCCAGACTTTCAGACTGTAATATTAAACAGGATGGACTGCTTCAGTTTCACTGTTTACACCACTGTATATCTGATCAGTACATATCTCTGAAGAACAAACACTTTGTCACGTGTACATTACATACAGTACAATTCTTTCTTCTAATCCTCCACTGCCCCAAGTGCACTAACACACGCATACGCTACATGGACTTTTAATATGTTTTAATTTCTTCATTTTATTCCAATATTAATTCCAATTATAAACCGAAGTAAGATATTTTAAGTAAGAAAAGTGCTGAAGTAAGTGTACTAATGTTTAGGAGTAGTGTTAGACTATTTCCACCATTGTGGACTGGACATTTACCAAATAAAAAGTACCACTGCATTGGTGTAAATATAATTAGTGTTAGCATTTCTCTGTTCTTTCTCTCTCTACAGGTTGCTGAAAAGTCCTGATGCACAGAAAGCTTATGATCATCTGAGTGAAGTTCTGGGTATAAACCCGATACTGCAGACGGATCTGGATCTGAGTGGGAAAATAGAAGGAGACTCAGGAGTAGAGCAACTCTCTGCTTTACTGAAGGATCTACTGAAGGATCCACACTGCAGACCTGAAAAACTTCAGTAAGGAGTTTATTTCTTTATTAATTTAGAAACTTTCATTACACATGTAAAGGATGAATGGTTTGTTTTCAGAATATTTTCAGTAGTAATGAGTAGTTTGAGGAGAAATAAATACACACCAAACACAGACATATTAAATATTAATGGGATATTTTCTACCCATAATTCCACAGTTAAGTGTGATTAATTGTGTTTTCAGGCTCAGTGAGTGTAATCTGACAGAGAAAGGATGTTCAGCTCTGCTCACAGCTCTCAGATCAGAATCCTCCACCCTGAGGGAGCTGAATCTGAGTAAGAACAGGATTCAGGATTCAGGAGTGAAGCTGCTCTCTGCAGTACTGAAGAATAAAGACTGTAAACTGGAGACTGTGAGGTAACGTCTAATTACTACACAAACATCTAATACACTGACATTACTGAACTCTGACTGTACACTGAGATCAACGTTCCAGAATATTGTGGTTTTTATCTTAGTCACCATAATTGGTGTTTAATAGAGAGAACGACACGAGCACACAGAGCAGTATCAGAGCAGACTGAATAATTATCATATGAGAGAGAGAGAGAGACAGAGAGAGAGAGAGAGAGAGAGAGACAGAGAGAGAGAGAGAGAGAGTTAATAGAATATTAGTGTATTTGCTTGTACTGTGCTTTGGAGTAGCTTTTTTAATGCCCCTATAGCCTCTCTTGATTCAAGATAAAGAGGGAGCTACTTTACCTCAAATGAAGAAATTGAACAAATAAAGTAGGTGCGAGGTGACACTAAGTTAAAAAACAAAAGTTGGTGTAGTGGAGAACATCATTAGCACTTTGGTTGTTTTACAGTCTTTCTCAGTCAAATAAAAATAGATGATCACTTTAAAGGCTTCATATAAAGACATTCATTTTTCTTGGTAGGGTGAATTCAGAAATTCATCTTAAACTAAATCTGAACAGATAGAAAATGTTATATTCAAAGCTTTGAAGATGAAATAATAACAGATATTTATCCTCTTAGACTTTCAGACTGCAGTATAACAGAGGAAGGATACGCTGCTCTGGCTGAAGCTCTGAAATCATCACACCTGATAGAGCTGGATCTCAGAGGGAACGACCCTGGAGCATCAGGAGTGAAGCTGCTCACTGATGTACTACAGGATCCACACTGTACACTGGAGACACTGAGGTGAGCAAATTATACATAACAAACACGTTATCATCATTATTATTATTGTGAAGAGAATATTCATGAAAATGTGTTCATGATTGTACTTACCATTGAATATTAAATATCTTTATGATTTAGATATTACACAAGTACATGTGTGGTAAATAGGATCTGAATCTGGCCTGCAGCCTCGTTTCATTTGATTCTCATACACTAATAAAACACTGAAACGGCCCGTAACACACTACGGCTCAACATTGTGACACTATTCAGAATTCACAGCAGACCTGTAGTGTAGCGACTGCCATTGTACAGCGTGCACTGACTCCTGTCACAGAGCTGAAACACAGATTACAGTCAACACCTGTGTGCTGCTCTTTATATCATTCACACTCAGCGTCTAAAAACCAGTCGTGTGTTGTGTGGCAGTGATGTGACCTGAAATTCATTTCTGAGAGATGAGGAAATATACAAAATAAAATAAAGATTAAAATACATGTAAAATACATTTTATCATCACAGCAGCTGATATCCAATAAAATGTGATTAAGAAAGGAATGCATTTATAAAACATTTTATATAATCAGTATAAAGTTAATACCTAATAGTGTGCACACTTTAATAGTCTCTTTTAGCCCTTCTTTTCCTTACAACACTTAGAGTTTAGTTTATTTGTGGTAATTGACAGAACATGTTAAATAAGTAAAAGAATATATAAAGACTTCAGTTACGGTCCTTCAGGGTCTCACAAAAATACTGATGTGGCCCGGGCACAGTTTGATCCCGACCCCCTGACCTACACCTGTAGGTGTAACTGTATTGTGTTTTTTCTCTGCAGTCTGTTGAAAAGTGAGGCAGAGGAAGCCTGTGCTTCTTTATCTGAAGTTCTGGGTCCAAATCCTTTACTGCAGAGAGAACTGGATCTGAGTGGGAAAATATCTGGAGACTCAGGAGTGAAGCAGCTCTCTGTTCTACTGAAGGATCCACACTGCAGACCTGAGAGACTCAGGTGTGTGGTCTGATTTCTGCTCCTAATCTTCTTCTCTTTTGCAGTAGTAGCAAAGGAGGTGGAATGACATCACTTTAAACATATTTATTATATTCAGGAATGGATTAGTCATCATCAGAGTAGTTCAGTTTGTTGTTTTTGTTTGTGTAATGTTCTTCCCAGTTTGGTGACCTTCCAGTTCTAACCCACCAGATAGACACATCTCCCCTATCACATTACAGCTTAGCTAGTTTCAGGCTAACAGGTCTCTCCGCCTCCCAGATATGTGAAGCCAACCAAATCTTTTCAAACTGCTGCTCATGCTGCGGTCATAAGGCAGCGTAACACACTCAGAGGAAAGTGCTATCTGCCCCTCTCTGCATACACAAACCCTCACAAATGTCCACGATCGTTCTAGTGTCACTGTGATTGGGACAGGAGACAGTATGCCCCTCCCATCCTGAGAACATGGCTAGTTTTGTTCCTTTGGCTCCCGTCCACAGAGGTCTGTGGAATTACAGAGGTTCATCTCTCAGTCGTGGATGTTAGGAAGCGGCCCTGTTGCACCACACAGGAGCCCATGTTACTGTATTTAAACTAAACATTTCTCCTTTTCTCCAGACTTTCAGACTGTAATATTAAACAGGAAGGATACGCTGCTCTGGCTGAAGCTCTGAAATCAAACCCCTCATCACACCTGATAGAACTGGACCTCAGAGGGAACGCACCCTGGAGACTGGGAACAGAAGCATCTCAGGAATTTAATAAATGATCCAAAATGTAAACTGAAGACACTGAGGTGAGTTTTTTTCCCCAGTATTTGTAAAATCCAGCCTTAAATTGTGAGTAATTTCTGTTGATTAGTAACACTGGTCAGACTGCTTCAGTTTCACTGTTTACACCACTGTATATCTGATCAGTACATATCTCTGAAGAACAAACACTTTGTCACGTGTACATTACATACAGTACAATTCTTTTCTTCTAATCCTCCACTGCCCCAAGTGCACTACACACGTACACGCTTACATGGACTTTTAATATGTTTTAATTACTTCATCTTATTCCAATATTAATTCCAATTATAAACCGAAGTAAGATATTTTAAGTAAGAAAAGTGCTGAAGTAAGTGTACTAATGTTTAGGAGTAGTGTTAGACTATTTCCACCATTGTGGACTGGACATTTACTAAATAAAAGTACCACTGCATTGGTGTAAATATAATTAGTGTTAGCATTTCTCTGTTCTTTCTCTCTCTACAGGTTGCTGAAAAGTCCTGATGCACAGAAAGCTTATGATCATCTGAGTGAAGTTCTGGGTATAAACCCGATACTGCAGACGGATCTGGATCTGAGTGGGAAAATAGAAGGAGACTCAGGAGTAGAGCAACTCTCTGCTTTACTGAAGGATCCTCACTGCAGACCTGAAAAACTTCAGTAAGGAGTTTATTTCTTTATTAATTTAGAAACTTTAATTACACATGTAAAGGATGAATGGTTTGTTTTCAGTATCTTTTCAGTAGTAATGAGTAGTTTGAGGAGAAATAAATACACACCAAACACAGACATATTAATGTAATATTAAATAAATATATTTTCTACCCATAATTCCACAGTTAAGTGTGATTAATTGTGCTTTCAGGCTCAGTGAGTGTAATCTGACAGAGAAAGGATGTTCAGCTCTGCTCACAGCTCTCAGATCAGAATCCTCCACCCTGAGGGAGCTGAATCTGAGTAAGAACAGGATTCAGGATTCAGGAGTGAAGCTGCTCTCTGCAGTACTGAAGAATAAAGACTGTAAACTGGAGACTGTGAGGTAACGTCTAATTACTACACAAACATCTAATACACTGACAGTACTGAACTCTGACTGTACACTGAGATCAACGTATCAGAATATTGTGTTTTTTATCTTAGTCACCATAATTGGTGTTTAATAGAGAGAACGACACGAGCACACAGAGCAGTATCAGAGCAGACTGAATAATTATCATATGAGAGAGAGAGAGAGAGAGAGAGAGAGACACTGAGTACTGAGATACACACTTCCTTTTGCCAGGTCGATACCTTGCTAGAGAGTCATGGTTCAGTTCTCCCTCATGCTGTCTATTAAATATACTGTTTAATTATCAAAACTTATCAGGAGTTCATTATTAACAGCACATGGCAGCAACCAGCATAAAGAGAGTGAAACAAAATGTTCCCTGATTGATTAATAATAAATACTGATAATACTGAGGGAAGCTCCAAGATATCCACAAGGCCGTAGAGGGGACTGGAGGTTTCCGCAGGCCAGATATAGGAACAAGGTTCTCTGCAAGGAGAAAGGGAGGAATGATGCTCTTCACAAAGCACAAGGGGGAAATGATGCCCTCCATGGAGCAGGAAGGGGGAGTGACAAATGGCACACAGTAAAAAAGAGGAACGACGTCTTCAGCAGAACATGGAGGCAGAGTGACGTCCTCAGCCGAGCAGGAAGGCAGAGCAGCCAATCTGTAAAGCAGTGCGATGTCCTCAGCCGAGCAGAAAAGCGGAGTGCCTTCCTCAGTGGAGCGGTAAAGCCGAGCAATACCCTCAGCGGTGCAGAAAAGCAGGGTGAGTTCCTCAGCGGAGCAGGCAAGCACAGCGGCATTGTGTGCAAAGTTGGCAAACAGAGAGGAGCACTTGGGTATGTCGGGATGCGGAGCAACGTCTTCACCCATCCAGGGCAACTGAGCAACGTCCTCAGCTGATCCGAAAGGCTGAGCAGTGTCGTCAGACAAGCAGGGAGGCTGACTTACATTCTTATCTGACTCTGTTTGCTGGACTAGATCCATAATAGGGGAGGGATGGTGGGAGATGGTACTAGCCCAGTTAACAGGCTCCCACTTGTACCCGGACTCCTCCGTGTCATCCTGCTGCTTACGTAGCACAGCTTGATACTCCTCCTCCTGTTGGCGTAGCATAGCGTAGTTCTCCGCAAACATAGATGGCAGAGTGAAGCCCAGGTATTTCATGATGATCTGCTGCTTCTGTTGTAGGTCTTACATTCTCTCACGGTTCAAAGGTAGAGACAGAAGCAATCACAGATTTCAAACATTTAATAAACAAACAGACAAAAAACAAAGACACAATAACATGAGGCAAAATACTGCTGCAAAACTAAACATCGAAACGTGGACAAAAGCAGGGATAGACAATCGTTAGACGATACGTAAGATGACGAAGAAGTACAAACAGTAGCTATATATAGGAGTGCTCATTAAACAAAAACATGATACAGATGCAGGTGGTCATGTGACAATGATGTAGTATGGTGCAGTGGCTGCTGGAAAATGAAGTCCAGAATTCCCTCGTTGATATATGACAGGTAGTTGTGGTAGTACCGTAAATATACTGTGTAAAGCCGTGATTTTATTCACTACCAGTTAAATGTTTTCTCAGTTCCTCTGACATTTTCTCCTTTCAGGCTCAGTGAGTGTAACCTGACAGAGAGAAGCTGCTCGGCTTTACACACAGTTCTCAGCTCAGAATCCTCCAAGCTGACTGAGGTGGATCTGAGCAGTAATCCTCTGGAGGACTCAGGAGTGAAGCTGCTTTGTGCTGGACTGAAGAGTCCAAACTGTAACCTGGAGAAACTGAGGTCAGTTCATCTCTCCTATTGAGAGAGAGAGAATGTTTGTACATTATACAACATCTCTAGCGATACTTGTTGTAGAGCTGCCAACATTACTAACAAGAAACTCACAGCAGGAAAAACAGAATATGATGGGGGTCGGTGCTAAGTGCATGAACTATAAAAATGTATCTGCAGAGAGCATGGCTAGTTTTGTTCCTTTGGCTCACGTCCACAGATGACTGTGGCATTTAGGCTTGCAACTAACTATTATTTTCAGAATCGATTAGTTGGCCGATTATTTGCTCGATTAATCAGATGGGGGAGGGGCAGACTTTCAGTGCCTTTTTTTTGTTTATTTAAAATAAAATTCACAAACAGTGTTACAAATATAAATTCAAACTAAAGCTTTACAAAACTGTTTGTCCAAAACAGAAAAGAACCCAACACACACACACACACACACACACACACACACACACAAACACACACAAATATATTAATTTAGGACTGTAGTTTAATTCAGTGATTTTTGTGAATCCATAAGAAAATAATGCATATGTATATGTATATATATATATATATATATATAATATATTATGGATGCACCAAAAGCACTGAATTAAACTCCAGTCCTAAATGAATCATAAATACTCTCTTTCACTGCACCTTGTGGTTTCTGTTACTCGCGCCTTTAGACATATTATTTTACTTTTGATCATTATGTTTTCATTAGACATACCCGCATCTTACTCGCGCTATACCCTGTATCCCCTCATTACTAACATATCACTTCCATTATAATAAACAACAGAAGTGACACTGCAAGCATGCAAATACAGTACATAATGACAATAAACTGGAATTAAATGAAACCTTTTGCGCAACTCATGACCTCATCACTGTCATGCGTCTGTAGCTGCAGAAACGCCGCGTTTTATAAAGTTTATAAATCTTCTCATCGGTGTTTAATATAAAATGCTCAGCTGCCTTAGAGGACTTAGAAGTGCAACACTTTCTTTCAGTCATGTGGTGATTTCTCCTCGCCTGTAGGTGACTGAGGTTTGGGGATAAAAGGTAACGCTCACACAGAAAGTAAACCGAAGAAGATCAGTGTCGGTGACTCTGAGGCTAAAGCTACGCGTCGCGAGACATGATGTGACGCTACGCCGCTCACTAGGAAGTGGATTATACCTCTGATTAAAAACCTGCTAGTGTTCCATTTAAGATGATATTATCTTTCTAAAATCCACAGACTAGACTGTAGAGTACTTCATGCAGAGTGGAAGTGAATAGTACGTCGTTTGGGACACAACTTTGGTATTTAATTTCTGGGGCGTGTTTTCTGAACAGAAGTAATGAGTAAACATTCCCCGTGCCGCGTGTAGACCAACTTATTGATAATGAGATTCATTGACAATGATTTTTATAATATATTATTATTGATTTGATCGATTAGTTGTTGCAGCTGTAGTGGCATTACAGATATTCATCTCTCAGTCTTGTGATGTTAGGGCGAACGCTTTTCCTGTTGCACCACACAGGAGCCCATGTTACTGTTTTTAAACTAAACATTTCTCCTCTTTCTCCAGACTTTCAGACTGTAATATTAAACAGGAAGGATACGCTGCTCTGGCTGAAGCTCTGAAATCAAACCCCTCATCACACCTGATAGAACTGGACCTCAGAGGGAACGACCCTGGAGACTCAGGAATGGAGCATCTCAGGAATTTAATAAATGATCCAAAATGTAAACTGAAGACACTGAGGTGAGTTTTTTTTTCCCAGTATTTGTAAAATCCAGCCTTAAATTGTGAGTAATTTCTGTTGATTAGTAACACTGGTCAGACTGCTTCAGTTTCACTGTTTACACCACTGTATATCTGATCAGTACATATCTCTGAAGAACAAACACTTTGTCACGTGTACATTACATACAGTACAATTCTTTTCTTCTAATCCTCCACTGCCCCAAGTGCACTACACGCATACGCGCACACTGGACTTTTAATATGTTTTAATTACTTAATTTTATTCCAATATTAATTCCAATTATAAACCGAAGTAAGATATTTTAAGTAAGAAAAGTGCTGAAGTAAGTGCACTAATGTTTAGGAGTAGTGTTAGACTATTTCCACCATTGTGGACTGGACATTTACTAAATAAAAGTACCACTGCATTGGTGTAAATATAATTAGTGTTAGCATTTCTCTGTTCTTTCTCTCTCTACAGGCTGCTGAAAAGTCCTGATGCACAGAAAGCTTATGATCATCTGAGTGAAGTTCTGGGTATAAACCCGATACTGCAGACGGATCTGGATCTGAGTGGGAAAATAGAAGGAGACTCTGGAGTAGAGCAACTCTCTGCTTTACTGAAGGATCTACAGAAGGATCCACACTGCAGACCTGAAAAACTTCAGTAAGGACTTTATTTCTTTATTAATTTAGAAACTTTAATTCACATGTAAAGGATAAATGGTTTGTTTTCAGGTTTTCAATCTTTCATTCACTTTCTGTATCTTTTCAGTAGTACTGATTAGTTTGAGGAGAACAGGCTGCATGTAGAGAACTGATTTCAGATTAACTAACCAAAGCACTTCTGCTTAAAGCTGTAAAGTGCAAACATGGAAATTGGGATATTTTCTACCCATAATTCCACAGTTAAGTTTGAGACCTATGGTCTCAAAGAGTCATTTCAAATGACAATATATAAATTAAATAAACAAATAGATAAATAAAAAGGTAATTAAAATAAATACCACTTCCAATTGCATCTGAACACCCGCAAGGAGTATAAAAAGTAAAAATGCAAAAAACACCACTCAAACAGTAGTCACACAGCCTTCTAAAAGTTGATTAAATTTCACCTTCTCCTTCTGCAATCTCACATAATTCACCTTCCAGAAACCCTCTGTAAGCACAGGAAAACGCTTTCTTTGTGACACATCTAAAGTGGAACCATTGCTGATTTCTCCTGCAGTAACCAGTAGAGAGAACTTGTGGTTTGCATCCTCCGCACTGTTAAAAGTACCCATACTTTGCTGTAAAAAGACAAGGAGTTTCCTGAGGTCCATCTTCTTTGGGTCCATCCAGAAAAGAGGCTTATGCAAATCCAGCCAATCAAATGTCCATGAAATCATACATGCTACAGCTTTCCAATTTGTATTCACAGGTCCATTTAGTAGCCTCTGCACAAAATAAAGAAAGGCTGCTGTCCTGTTCTGCAAGTGGACCAGTCCATGTCCCCCATCATCCTTAGCCAGAAATAGAACACTCTGTGGAACCCAGTGTAGACTATCCCAAAACAAATGATCTAAGATCGATTGATTTTAGACAAAACATGTATAGGGGGATCTATACATGCAAGCCTATGCCAGAAAGATGATGCTACCAGGTTGTTGATTAAAGCGCCACCACTAAAGGGCGCACTTTTTAAATAAAAACTTCCATTTCCTCTGAAGGCCCTTAACCTTCGCACTGTCCCTTCAAAATTGTTTTCCCAAAACACCTTGTCCCCCAGAAACACCGCCAAATACTTAAAACCATCCATGAACCACAAAAATGTGTCTGGGAGGCTTTGCGCCCTCTAACCATCTCCGCATTAAAAATGCCACGCTTTTTTTTCCCAATTAACCTTAGCAGATGAGACGATTCTAAAATCGTCAGAGATCTAAAACATAGTATGAACATCCCTCTGGCTACCAACAAGTACATTGTCTGCATATGCTGATAAAGGATTTCATACACTGAGTTATGTATTTCGTGATATTGGTGGTATGCTGTTGACACAACTGTTTTTTTGTGTTTTGGCAAAGTCCCACCACTGTTGCACAGATTTAAAAGAAACATTGTGGTCCTAAAATCACTCCAAAAGTATTTGAACACATCTCTCAAATGAGTATCATGCAATAAACTGGTGTTAAAATGCCAGTACACACTCTTATGCTTGAGTTTACTCACATACACAGTAGAGAGAACAATACAATCCTACTGATATAATCACACAACATTTAAAAAGCATTTAACTGATATTTAAAACCATCAAATTTATCCAATCTGGCCATAGAGAGCATATTATTATAAGAAATATACTTATACAAATATACTGTTTTTGCATGTGGTGTGTAACGGATCGGAGACTGGAGGCGGATGCAGGCGCAGATCAAAAGTCTTTATTAAACTTTGAAACAATACTCAAAGCACACGCAGCGTAGAAACAATATCCCTTTACCATAGGCGACCACTACAAACATAATCCCCGAACAACATAACCACCAAACATATCAACATTCCTGAAAATAATCATGAGCAACGTGCTCGGTAACTCCAGCCTTTAAATAATACAAGCCATTAACTTCAAACTACCTGCACTGTTACGAATCAGCACTAACGCTCACACTAACCCAGACGTGAGCGAACAAAACAGAGTCCATTCCTTTCAAATGAAGCGCCACAGCGCCCTCCGTCTGCTGTGGGGTGACATGGTGAAAATGTCTCCAAATGTCAGCAAGATCACAGGAATGTATTAACTCGACTAGCCTTCTGCGTGATGGTATATGGGGCTCCACATGATTCCTGTCTATACCCAGCTCCGTACAATTAAAATCCCCCCTAGAATTAAAAACTCCTCAGAGTCACTGTTACTGTGATTTCACCCTAACAGTCACACTTCTATAGAACATCATGTAAGGTTTGTAAAAATAACATTCTTTCAATGGCTGCAGTCGGGCGGAAACACCAAACAAACTACCTATTTTCATACTGTGCTCTAACCTTTAACAATCTACCCTTTATAATTTCATCAACTTTATACGAACAGGGAATAAAATTACAGGAAAAAGAATAGCTACTCCCCCATTGGTCTATGTCTTATGACTCTAAAAAGTTAACCCATCTACCTCCCTGGCCCAGTTAGCAGCATTACTGGCGTCTGTATGGGTCTCTTCTGCAAAAATTATATACATTTTCTTGTGCTTTACTGTTTCAAAAAACAAAAACCTTTTATTCCTTTCCCTTGCTCCATTTAAATTTAATGAAGCAATTTGAAGTTCACTCATAAATAAGAGGAAAAATAATAATGAATACATGCACATAAAACAAAAAGGTCTTAGATTGACTATTACTGTCATTATACTCTAACATAACAATAATTTACTTTTATAAGAATTTTCTTTAGAAAATGACCAGTTAAACCACACCCAAAACACTTCATCGTTGTAGCGTAAATAATATAATGAAAATCGTCCACCTTTACATTCACTGTCAAATCCAGATCATTATTATCTTTCATTACCATGTATACAAATCATCTGTAAGACACGATATGTTTCATGAGAGAGGATTTACTTGTAATTGCTATCTTCCTGATCTGAGAGACCAGGTTTCTATAGCGAGATAACGTTTGGGACAGAAACTCATCCTTAATAAAAGGCAGAACATTAGACAAGATGACTTTTTTAGACGGGGTTGACCAACGAAGCACTAAGGTAAACACACCATCAAGTACAACTCCATTGTCCACCATTTCATTGTCCAAATCCACCGTTTTCACAAACAACACAACGGCACTATTCATACGGGCCGCAGACAGAATGTTGTCGTGTCCAACACTCTCCCCCACGGCCAGACACACCTCCTCAACACTGGTGGTAGTGGATACTTTTATAGCATGCCGCCATGTGATGGAATCATATTTCCCTGTACCTGAGGCAGCCATGCTCCCAACCACTTTAAAGACATTCATTTTTCTTGGTAGGGTGAATTCAGAAATTCATCTTAAACTAAATCTGAACAGATAGAAAATGTTATATTCAAAGCTTTGAAGATGAAATAATAACAGATATTTATCCTCTTAGACTTTCAGACTGCAGTATAACAGAGGAAGGATACGCTGCTCTGGCTGAAGCTCTGAAATCATCACACCTGATAGAGCTGGATCTCAGAGGGAACGACCCTGGAGCATCAGGAGTGAAGCTGCTCACTGATGTACTACAGGATCCACACTGTACACTGGAGACACTGAGGTGAGAAAAAAGA
>CM022777.1:3117344-3204844 GCA_012411365.1 Ameiurus melas
CTGAAGTGTTCAGGAGGACAGATACAGTAAGTAAACTTAACACAGTACAGAATGTGTAGTTTGTGTAGAATATAATGTAAGTGGAAGAGTGTTGTGTAAGAGTAATGTAAATGGTCAAATCAGCAGCATGTTGGTAATCGTACTGACAGAAGCACACAGAATATACCTTCAGTATTTAGGATCAGAATTAAAACCCAACAGTAACTCGTCACTGCATGCTAATAGCTTTCTGAGGATCTGATTTAATAGAAGTGCACTTTGACCTCATCTGATTCTGTTCTACACAGAAATACCACTGCACTTCTAATCTCATCCTTCATGTTTATTCTACTTTTATGCCATAGTTCTTGTGTATATGTAGTTAAACTATTGATGTATATGATTTTAATAATAAAATACAGATGTACTATAGCTTCTGGCTAAAAGAAATGACACTGGGTACAGAGCTGAAACTATTTTTCTGTTTTGATTTTACAGATATAATAAATCCACATGAGAGGAAGCAGCGTGTACAGTAATGTAAGAAGCAGTGTGGATTAGGGCTGCACAGTTAATCGAATATTGATCGCGATTACGATTTTGACGGCCCACGATTACATGAACATGATCGACTGCGATATTGAAGATTAAAGTTCATCCTCCGCTCATAGAAAACGCTCCTGCAGATCAAATGAAGAACTTCCTAAACTTACAGCCAGTCACCATAGAGCAGCGTACAGATGACGTCATTTTGTAATTCCAAAATCCAGAAACGTTTCAGAAGTTTCCAGAAGCTGAGAGCTTCGCTTGCATGAGGAGAAATCATGACATTAACATGAAGCTAAATGGCACTACAGAGGTTGTCGGGAACATTAAATATCATCACGCTGAACAGGAAAAAACTTTGCAGATAAACTCAGGGCTCTACAATGCGACCATTTCACTCGCATTTGCGACGTTACTTTGATTGACAGTTTGACAGAAAAGTGTATGATATAACTACTCACATCCTATATGAGATTATTCAGATATCTACACAATATACACAGAGCGGTTTGAGAACTGACTCCAGCCCAGAACCATGACAGTGGAAAATGTCTAATAGTGTAGCTTTAAATATATTGAAGAGGAGCAGACTTCAAACACTGAACACTGATGTTTATTGTATTTGTTTACAAGGTAAACAGGTTAACTGTGTTTTTTTGCATACAGTCTGTAAAATGAACTAAAAATATTACATTTAGTTTATCAGAAAGTAAATTAATGTCTTGGCTCACACTATGTTCCTAAATTCTAAATAAAGTTTTCTCACGCCTACTTGTGTGTTATATTGTGGCACAATAATGTTACCATCTCTAAAAAACAAAACGTAAACTTCAACCATGCTCATAAATTTTTGGAATAATGAGCACAAGTGCTCATTATTACAAAAATTTAGGAGCAGTAAAATGAGCACTCTGAGCTTTACCAAGCAGCCCTGGCAAAAAAATAAATGAATATACTTATTTAAAAAATTGGCATGTCACTGTGCCATCTTACAGAGAGAAAAAAACAAAGCATGTGACTGTGACTGCCACACTGTTGATCATGTTCAGGAATTCTATGAAAGAGAAGGCATTTCAAGTCAAGCACCAGGGATGACAACCAAATTAATAAATAAATACTTCTGAAGATTTTGATTATCCTCAGAATCACAATGTTATTTTGTATGAATCCATTTCATTCACAGTTTTGTTTTTTCTTTCACAAAATGGCTCCCAATCATCAAAACTTCTCTCAATCTTCTGCTGCCTGTGTGGAGGGGGAGGGGGAGGGGGGTATGGCAAAACCTAAAAAAAAAATACTACAAAGACTATTTTGTATTGTACACACCCACTTGTGTCTCACATGTAATCACACGGGTATCACGTGGGAATTTACATGGGATTCACACATTAAACCATGAAAGTGTTCCAAAAACACACGTTTCCCATGTGCAAAGGGCATGTTTCACGTGTTCCACATACTGCACGTGTCATTTTAACAAGTTTACACACATTAAATGTGATTATGAACACGTGATCACTTCTTACTTTTAAATGTGTTACACAGTATACACACATCATTAACATACAGATATATTCATGTGTTAAATCTCTAACAATAACTGTATAGTTTACTGTTTTGAGGAGGAAAATAAACATCTCAATGTACACTCATCTCTCCTTTATGTATGTTGTGTACTGTATAGAAAGTGTGATCTAGTACTATTTGTGTTTGAAGGTGGGAGTGCTTGTGTAGCCCCTGTTTTGTTGCCTCTGTGTATTACTGGTGTTATTGACTTGCCCACTCTCTCATATTTATTTGTTAAATAAATTCATGATTCATGTGAATGATGGTAACACTCCTGAAATATTCATCCTGGTCTTATCTTCCTCTCACAGTGAAAAAGATTTCATATAATCCGTGCTTCCTCGTCCACAGGACATAACTCATAAGGCCACGCCTATGCTCCATCAGCTCTCTGAAACAAACTCATCCTGGAACATAACCTGCTTCAGACCAGGTGATGTTCAGAGAGTAAGTAGCTATGGCTACAGTACATAACCTGAAAGTTACCTCTGTTTTTGGAACCGAAAGTTGAGGTTCTCCATTAACTCTGAGTAAACGAGCTTCAGATCAGCACCTTTAATCTGAAGTTAGGATTATTAAATATTAGATCTCTTGTGTCTAAGGCTCTTATTGTTAACGAAATCATTACTGATATATAATATAATTTAATGTGTTTAACGGAAACTTGGATTAAACCAAACGAGTACATAGCATTAAATGAAACCAGTCCTCATGGATACAGTTATGAACATCAGCCTCGTTCAACTGGTAGAGGAGGAGGTGTTGGTCTCATCCATAGTCAAAATCTAGGCATCAAATTCTTTATACCAGGCATCACACAAAAACCTAGTCATAAATTTAATTCTTTTGGAATTCTTTATACCAGCATAACTTATGTTGCCACAATAAATAAGCCAATGCTTATTATAACTTATATTAATAAGTTATTATTTACAGACCCCCAGGGCCATATACTGAATTTCTTAATGAATTTGCAGACTTTGTATCAAACCTGGTTGTTTCTGTAGATAAAGCATTAATCATCTGTGTTTTTAATATTCATTTCAATAACCCGGAAGACCCTCTGAGAACAGCGGTTGTGTCCATCTTAGATTCAGTAGGGGTCAGTCAGAACGTAATAGGACCTACTCATAATGGTGGTCACACTCTTGACCTCATACTAACATACGGATTAAATATAGAAAACATTGTAATTTTGTACGCAGTCTAAAGTTGCCTCAGACCATTATCTTAACTCGTTCATTATACATATTGATCATAACATTTCCACCTCGCCTAAACATACTCGTTAAACATACTTTCACATCAGCTACCGCACCGAGCTTCATAAATAACCTCGCAGAGACATCAATTAGATTTGGATCAGCGTCAGATCCCATAGAACTCGATCAGTCTACTGAATGCTTAGCTTAGTCAACACTCTGCTACACGCTAGATAGAATGGCTCCACTCAAAAGAAAATTAGAGAGATAAAGCTAGCACCCAGGTATAACAATCAAACGCACACATTAAACCAGACCACTCGACAATTAGAACGTAAATGACCAAAACCAAATTGGTAATATTTCAAACAGCATGGAAGGAGAGCCTCATGAACTATAGAAAATCTCTTAGCAATGCTAGAAAAGTCTCTCTCTCCACTGTAATAGGAGATAACAAAAACAATTCTAGATTTCTATTCAACACGGTAGCAAAATTAACTAGGAATAAAACCACTACAGAAAGAAACACTCAATAATTACATGAAAATTTTCATTGATAAGGTTGAAAATATTAGATGTGAAATTCAGGCTATTAAAACAGACAGTATTATAACTAACCCTATAGATCAGGGGTCCAAAAAGTGTGAGCACCCCTGCTATAGATGATAATATGGCAATATCAGATCAATGTTTTACTCCCTTAGATAGACTGAACTAGATTCATTAATCTCTTCAGCAAAATCATCAACTTGTACACTAGATCCTGTACCTACATGTTTCATTAAACAGATTTGTCTGTTGACCTAAATACCTTTAATTAGCAGTTATTAAACCCTTGATTAAAAAACCTGACCTTGACCCCTCTCAACTGTCCAGCTATAGACCTATATCAAATCTCTCCTTCATCTCCAAGATCTTAGAAAAGGTTGTACACATCAGCTATGCTCGTACTTAGATAGGAATAACATTCATGAAATATATCAATCAGGATTTAGACCTCATCATAGCACAGAGACAGCATTAGTTAAAGTAGTAAATGACCTTCTACTGACCTCGGATCAGGGTTGTGTCTCGCTGCTTGTGTTACTCGACCTTAGTGCAGCTTTTGATACTATAGATCACACTATTCTCCTTGATAGATTAGAAAATGTTGTTGGCATTAAGGGAACAGTCCTCTCCTGGCTCAGGTCTTATCTGACTGATCGTTATCAGCTCGAAATGGTGATTTCTCCACATTATATATGTATGAACTACCTCTGGGTCAAATTATTCGTAAACATGGAATTAGCTTCCACTGTTATGCTGATGATACACAGCTGTATGTTTCAGTGAAGCCAGCTTAATAAATTTGAGGAATGTGTAAAGGACATTAGACATTGGATGCTAACTAACTTCCTTCCATCGTTATGTTTTAATGAGACCAATTCCAAAAAGGTATAATTCCAAAAGAACACTATCCCCATGGTGAAGCATGGTGGTGGAAGCGTCATGCTTTAGGGATGCTTTTCAGCCAGAACTGGGGCTTTTTTTAAATGTGGGGAATCACGAATGGGTACAAATACCAATTTTAGTATAAAACATTCAGCTGTCTTCAAGTAAACTGAAGATGAAAAGGAATTTCCCCTTTTAGCAAGACAATGTCCCAAAGCATACATTCAAACCAACAAAGGAATGGATTAACCAAAAGAAGATGAATGTTTTTGATTGGCCTAGCCAGAGTCCAGACCTGAATCCATCAAAAAATGTGTGGGGTGACCTGAAGCAGGCTGTGCACAGGAGATGCCCTTACAAATTGTTGGATCTAGAATGTTTTCAATTCCGTTCAATTCAGTTTTATTTGTATAGCGCTTTTTACAATAGACATTGTCTCAAAGCAGCTTTACAGAAATATCAACACGGTATACAGATATTAAAGGTGTGAATTTATCCCAACTGAGCAAGCCACTGAGTGGCGACGGCGGCAAGGAAAAACTCCGTAAGATGTTTTAAGAGGAAGAAACCTTGAGAGGAACCCGACTCAGAAGGGAACCCATCCTCATCTGGGTAACAACAGATAGTGTGAAAAAGTTCATTATGGATTTATATGAAGTCTGTATGGCCTTAGGAGCAGCCGTAGTCCCAGTAGTCCGGAAATAGAGAAGATTCGTGCTCCATCCAGAGGCAGAAAGGATCAGGATCTCTAGTATCTCCATAAATTTGTGTGTGGCTCGGCAGAAGGAGAGAGGGAGAAAAAAGATTGTTACGACTGCAAAGTAGTAAAAACAGAATCTAGTCAGGGTAGGCTTGAGTAAACAAATACGTTTTAAGCCTAGACTTAAACACTGAGACTGTGTCTGAGTCCCGAACACTAATAGGAAGACTGTTCCATAACTGTGGGGCTCTATAAGCGAAGGCTCTTCCCCCTGCTGTAGCCTTCACTATTCGAGGTACCGTCAAATAGCCTGCATCTTTTGATCTAAGTAGGCGTGGAGAATCATATAAAACCAAAAGGTCGCTTATATATTGTGGTGTGAGACCGTTTAGTGCTTTATAGGTAAATAAAAGCATTTTAAAGTTAATGTGAGATTATACCGGGAGCCAATGCAGTATTGATAATATTGGTGTGATGTGGTCGTATCTTCTAGATCTATTTAGGACTCTAGCACTGCATTCTGGACTAAGTGGAGTTTATTTATATTCCTACTGGAACATTCAGACAGTAAGGCATTACAGTAATCTAATCTAAAGGCAACGAATTTCTTTCAGAAGAAAGAGCGGGAAAATATTGCGAAGGTCAAGATGTGCCACACAGACTCTTACCCAAAAAAACTGAGTGCTGTAATAAAATCAAAAGGTCTTTCAACAAAGTATTAGTTTAGGGGTGTGCACACTTATGCAACCAGACTATTGTAAGTTTTTTTTTTTCTCTCTGAAAAGTTTCTGATTGTTTACACTTTATTTGTACACTTTGCAATTTCACATTAAAGGTGGGAAAAGTTTTGACATGATTTATCTTACTTTCATTCTTTTACTTCACAAAACACTGACATTGTAACAGGGGTGTGTAGACTTTTTATATCCACTGTAAATCCTCTCACAGTGGCGTCGCTAATCACTTTGTGGAGGTGTTTAGTGTCTCAGACAGACTCGCTGATGTTGTTTCTGACTGTATCACACTCAGGTAAGAGGTGTGGCCTAAAATATGAAGGTGATTCAGATGAAACTATACTTCAAATGTAGTGTGGTTAATATTCTACTATTTTAAAGAACTGTTTATGAATATTCGTAACTTGTTCATTTTATCAATCATTTGTTCATCCAGCTCAGAGTGGAACACTAGAGGGCGCACTGACTCCATCTCTCACTGTCTGTGATTACACACACACACACACACACACACACACACACACACACACACACACACAAGACTACACAACACAACGACTAACTAAGATACTTACTCTGGGTGTTGTGATCCCCTCAGGAGCGAATCCTACACCCAGTTTCAGTTTAAAACACAGCACAGAACTGGTTACTGACAGGACTGACTAATCCCTGCACTGGTTCTCTGCACTGGTTCTCTGACTAATCCCTGCACTGCTCCCTGCCGTCAGCTAGACATATTACAACCAATCCCTCATTTAGACACTTTTCTTTACACAACTTTCTCCAACATCGTTTTGATCACTCCTTGGTCTTCATAATGCTGTGTGGTTGGGTATGTTATCCAACAAACTTGTATTTATTTATTTATTTATTTACTAAATATTGAAATCACGTGACTGTTCTACTATACACTAAAACACACATGTGGGTCTAACATTTATTCTCCTTTCTCAAACACATAAAAAACAGTTAAAAACATGTTTCAGGAGAAGAGTTTATTAGTTATTAGACAAAAAAAAGGTATTTTACTTTAATGCTTCATGATACTGTGTGAAATATTCCGCACATTTCAGAGTGTGTGTTTATTTAAAACAGCTGGCAATAGCAAACAAATCCTAATCACTAGACAAAAAAAAATCTAAACAGATAACAGGCAGTGGGTCAGAGGAAATAATCCCCCAAAAGGTAATACACTAGGGGCACAACCAGAAACAAGACACATGAATAGAAAGACTGGTGCGTGCACACACACACACACACACACACACACACACACACACACACACACACACACACACACACAACACACAGGAATGTGGTGGTTGTACACTCAGTGATTCATCATATCATACTTCCATATCAGTAAAACATACACACACATAACATACAGCACTGATAAAGGAAATGGCGTAATTCAGAGCTTGTTTTAAAACCGTTTCATCTAAACCCACATATCACTTACAGAATACTGCACATCTAACTTCATCCTGAAGGAGCAGGGACAGTGCAGTGTTACTGAGCACAGCAGAGACATTCAGGAGTGTGTGTTAGAGCAGGAAAAACAGTGTGAAGTCCTACACATCGCTCTCCACACAGATTAGAACTGATCAAAGCTGGTAAGCTTCATAAACACACACTTACACATCTTATATCAGCAGAACACAAACTACATCATATCACATACTGAGTAACGTACAGTTATACAACACAGGAATATATATCTGTACATAATATTCAATATCTTACGTTATCTTACAAATGATTATGAAAATGTACAAATCGTTAAGTCTTGTAGATGTATGTATTAGATGAGTAAATATTAATCAGATCTAGATATGAGATAATAGACGTGTATAATAATGAGAAAGATGAGATTCACCTCCACAGGTGCTTTATAAGTGCGCTATATACAGTAGCGTATGATAAAATGTAGTAATATAGTTATATGATATTGGTTTATGATTTTATACCAGATTTTGGTGCGTATATATCTAATAATGATCCATTTCTGATTGTTCACTCTTATTCTGAAAGCAAGCAGATTAAACTCTGAATTAGATTTTGGTGGAAACTAATTCCTCTCTTTTATTCCTACACATTTTCTATCATTTACTGCGCAGGACTAAAGAAATCAGGTTTATTTACTTTTTGGATCCTCCAGATTAAATTCATTTGTCTCCAGAAACACGTCAGGACTCCATCAGACAGCTCAGAATATTCGTTTTTAAATCCACTAACCTGCTACTGCATTTCATTTCCATAAACCTGCTGTTCGAGCTTTGATCGACTGATCAGTACCTACGTACAGACGTTGCCGTCTGTTACTCTGTCTGTGTACGCCAATCTGCACTTCCTGTCTCCTCACATGGACTCTCCTATCACACAGGACTCTACTAACTAACACCTACAAGACCTTTCATTACAAATGTGATTTGAAAACACCAAGATCTTCAACAACAAACCCACGTTTCACTATCGCTAGTGGGCGCGAGTGCACGAGCACCTGCTTTCCCTTTGTTGACAATCGTGACATTTGGACACGTGCTTTTGTTATGTCCCCTCCCAGTTCTGCCACTGGCTGTTATTTCCCGTGTGTCTAGATTGGTGTCAGCCGTCAGCACTTTACGATGATTATGTTTGTGTATTTATACCGCGCGCCTCCCAGCACATGGCACGGAATATTAGAATAGATTAGAATAGTTAAGATACTTAGTTTAGGTTCCTTACGATAGTCATCGTCATAGTCCATGTTAGTTTAGTTCATTGCTACTTTTTTCCGCTACCAGCTCCTTGTCATTGTTTATGTTTCTTGTTTTGTTTCTCAACCCTGTTTTCCATGACCACAACATAGTTTCCTGCCTTGCTCCGTTTATGCCTGTTTGCCGATCACCTGACCTTTTGCATGTTTTGGATTACGTTCATGGATTACGATTTGGATTTATCTATTTGTGTCTCTCTTTGATAAAACTGCCTACCGCACTTGCATCCGTCATTATCTTCGTTACGTCTCGAGACATGACAGCTAGCACTTACAGAAAAAACAAGTTGTTATTAGAGTTTAAGATGTGAGCTCATTTCACATATTTCATGTGTTTTTTTCCTCCACATAAAACAATATAAACACATGAAGTGGAGTCTTTACCCATTAATGGGAACCAGCATGAGGCTTTAGGTAGACCCAACATCAGATGCCCAACATCAGGCTTCTTCCCAAACTCAAGCTTCCGCCCAGGCATAGGATTTAAGCGCAGCTTCAGGCTTCAGCCTTCAGGCATCTGACCAATCAGGAGCTTCTACCCATCCTCAGGCGTCTGCCTACGCTGAGGAATCTGACCAATCATGAGCTTCTGCTCGACCTCAGACTTCTGCCCATACTCGAGCATCAGACCAACCATGATCAATTAGGAGCTCAGGCATATGACTAACCTCTGTCTTCTGCCTAACTTCTGGTTCTGACATCAGACATTATTTCACTTGTGAGTTTTTTCTGTAAGAGCTCCAATGTGACACTCGCTAACTAACAATCTACAAGTTTTTAACATCAAACGCAGTCCATTAATAACACTTTCCATTCATTTCATGAACCTAAGACTCTAACTCACTAACCAGCAATAAACACACAAATGTTCTACAACCAACACGATCAGTAGCTAGGTTTCCAGCTGTACTATATGTATTATATTTCTGAGCTTCTTTATGAATCTGAAGACCTTCTGTCGACCTGGAAGCTAACAACAAACACCACGTAACACCTAAGTTTGCTTGATTAGTTAAAAAGGTGGATGTAGCTATTGTTCTCATCCACAAAGAAAAGCTGGCCATTACAAAGCAGGTGTGTCAGGAATGATGATGGATCTAAGAATGTGTGTGTGTGTGTTCTGTTAGCAGTTATCTCCACGAGACTTCATCCTTACACCAAGTCAGGTCTGAAGATCTCAGAGCCTGTAAGATAGAGAGAATTATTAGACATCCATACGTGTTATATTCATTTATACACACTCAGCACTGCTAAATCCTGGATTCTGATTGGTCAGAAGTTTGCTGTGGTATAAGTCTAATGAATCACTTGGGGGTGTGAAAATGAATCAATTTCAGGGTTATAACAGTAACTCTGTGCAGCGTGGGTCTCTAGGTCACATCACACCACCGTGGTGCTGATTGTCAATCATTAAGATGTTGTTTGGGAAATGTTTTGTAGCAGTAAATATATTAGTAACTCACTCCAACTTCTCCAGTGTGAACTTTTCATCCTCCTTTATATCAGAGAGCAGATTCACTCCCTGTTCTCCTAAATCATTATCTCTCAGATCGAGCTCTCTCAGGTGTGAATTTGACCTCAGAGCCTCAGTAAGAGCCACACAGCCTTCTTCTGTAATGTTACAGTTACGCAACCTGCAGGAGAAAAAGTCCACAAAGTCATGTCTTAATTGCAGTATTTATCAGTATTTTTAGGTCTAAAACCACTGTGTGATTCTGTTTTAAATTATAATCACTGGCCCCACAGCAAAAACTATTCAGAAAAGAATGAATGTACAGTGATTATAAAAAGTATACACACCCCTGTTAAAATGGCAAGTTTTTGCGAAGTAAAAATTTTTTTTAAAGATACATTTTGTCAGAACCTTTAATGTGAAATTGCAGAGCATACATAGAAATTGAAAAACAATCAGAAATTGTATTTTAAAAAATTTATTATAAACTTTCAGTAACATAAGTGTGCACATCCCTAAACTAATACTTTATTGAAGCACCTTTAGATATTATTATACCACTTCTTTTTACGTAAGAGTCTATCAGTGTGGCACATCGTAACTTGGCAATATTTTATTTGTTTTAGTTGGATTGTCAGTTGGATTCAGGTCTGGGCTCTGGCAAGGTCAATCAAAAACATTGAGCTTTTTTTGGTTAAGCCATTCCTTTGCTGGTTTGGATGTATGTTTTGGGTCATTGTCTTGCTAAAATGGGAAATTCCTTGTCATCTTCAGCTAACATCTGAAGACTTTGCACTAAAATTGATCGGTATTTGGAGCTATTCACAATTCCCTCCCTTGATAAAAGCACCAGTTCAGGCTGAAGAAAAGCAGCCCTAAAGCACGACACTACCACCACCATGCTTCATGGTGTTCTTTTGGTGATGTGCTTTATTTGTACCAAACGTACCTGTTGGAATGGTGGAATTATTATACATTTTCGTAATTGGTCTCATTAGAACGTAACACATTTTGCCATATGTTTTGGGGTGATTTATTTTGGCTTGGATGCTTTTTGTGAGAAAGGGTCTATCCAGCCTACCCCATAGCCCAGGCATTTGAAGAATATTAGAGATTGTTGTCACATACAGAGAGTAATCAGTACTCGTCAGTTATTCCTGCAGCTCCTTTAATGTTGCTGCAGGTCTCTTGGCAGCCTCCCTGGTATGTTTTTGTCCTGTACTTGTATAAAGTTTGGAGGAATGTTCTGTTCTTGGTAATGTCAGTGTGGTGCTCCATTTTCTCCACTTGTTCTTGATGGCCTTCACAGTGTTCTAGGTCATATCACAGCAAACCAGTGACTACATTTCCCATCCTGCACTGCGGCCTACAAACATGGACCACGATTCCCAGAACACTCACATTCATTTTAATCATGCACACCTGCACAAAATCTCAAGCACAATCACACCACAATTTAAAAGGACTTTCGAGGCATTCACACCTTGTGATATATTAAGTGTTATCACTGTACGAAGTGTTTGTACCCTGTTCCTCAATTTGTTTCATGTTCTTTGATCTTATTCTTGTTTCTCATTCTTGATTCCTGCCTTGCCTCGTTTATGCCTGTTTGAATGATCGCCTGACCCATTGCCTGTTTTTGACCATGCTACTGTCTCATGATTTGGATTTGTCTGCCTGCTTCTCTTTATTAAAAGCTCTTGTCTGCACTTGCATCCGTCCTAACCTCCATTACGTTAATTATATGAGAGAATACGTTGCCTCAATATGGAAGCAGCAGGATAGCAGGGAAAGCATCATGCTGGTATTTGTATACCAGCCTTTGAGTTCGTGGTGTTTTCCCAGTGGTTTCCCTTGAAGTTCCAGCTTCCTTCGATGTCTTTGAGGTATCTCCGGGAAAGTTATATGCTACAATTCCAGTTTTATTTCACCAGCCTGGAGGACCCCAAGCCCACAGAAAAGCAGTGGCTAGGATTCATGCGGTCATGACTCACTGGCCCAGCGGGCTGTTAAGCTGAGTTCCTGATTACTGGGGGGGCCGCGAGCTTAGCCAAGTAAGCCATCTAGTGAAACTTTTAGTTTAGGTGTACGGATGTCCAGGGTTAAAACCTGATCTGGAGAAAATGTTAGGAAGGCCTCGCCTAATGGATGAACCCTCTCTGATTTTCACCACTTATTTTAAGAGGGAGCTGGCCGACAGGAGGGTCTCCACAGCTCGGCCCCAGGTCAATAGACCAGCAATGGAGGTAACACCAACCTGCAAGACCGAGGGCTGCCGTAAGGAGGCCACTCTACAGTGTCCTACATGCAGGAAACTTGGGATCCATGGATCATATTTCTGCTCTCAGGAATGTTTCAAGAGCAGCTGGCATGCCCACAAAAGGCTCCACAAGAGGGCAAATGCAGAGCTCCAGCTGGAGGTCAACGTGGCGACCTTCTCCCCAGAGTCCCAGCACAAGACCCATGAGGTTGTCTCATCTCCATAGCTCCTGCAAAGAATCAAGTTCCTGTCCGAGGTCAAAGAGACGACCTCTAAGCCAAGTTCCTGTCCGAGGTCGAAGAGGCGACCTCCCATGCCAAGTTCCTGTCTGAGGTTGAAGAGACGACCTCCCAAACCAAGTTCCTGTCCAAGGTCGAAGAAACGGCCTCTCAAGGCAAGTTCCAGTCTGAGATGAACGAGGCGAACTCCCACGCCAACTTCCAATCCAAGGTCGCTGACACGACCAACCAAGTTCTCCTCACGCCTGAAGCCGACATCACGACCAACCAGGTTCTACTCACGCCTGAAGCCGATGTCATGACCAACCAGGTTCTGCTCACTCCTGAAGCCAACATCACAACCAACCAGGTGCTGCTCATGCCTGGAACCGACATCACAACCAACGAGGTTCTGCTCACCCCTGAAGCAGACATCACGACCAACCAAGATTTGCTCACGCCCGAGTCTGCTGACATGGACAAGCAAGTTCTGATCATGCCCGAGTCTGCTGACACAGACAAGCAAGTTCTGCGTACACCTGAGTCTTGTGACACGAATTCAGCCGGCTGAGTCGGTGAAGAACGACACTCTCGGTGTGGCTGAGGACGATACGTCACCTTCCTGCTCATCCAAGGACGTTGCTCCACCTCCCTGCTCCACTGAGGGTGTTGCTCCGTCTTTGTGCTCTGCCGTGGATGTCGCTCCACAACAAGTCAAGCCCACGGCTAAAGCTGATGAGGCAACTTCCCAAGCCTGGGTCTCGCCTAATGACCCCGGCAAACCAGCCCCATGTCTGCTCCTTGAGGAACCTGCTACTTGTTGGACAATGCCTGAGGGGCTGTGTGAACATTTTGCCCAGAGGGCCAGGGCCGCCAGGGCAGGGAGTGTATTTTGGGGGGGTCTGTCGTATCACAGCAAACCAGTGACTACATTTCCCATCCTGCACTGCGACCTACAAACTGCAGCCAATCTCACACACAATCACACCACAGTTTAAAAGGACTTGCGAGGTATTCACTTTGGGCCAGTTGCCCAAGAATCAAGTACATGCCGAAGTACATTCCCCCAGAATGTTACATGTTACCAGCCTATTTACACCTTTTCTCCCCTACTTTTAATGCAAGGTCTTTGTCACTCATTGCTTGATTTGATTTACACAATACGAAAACCAAGATCTTACCTTAGGATCTCCAGTTTACAGTGTGGGCTCTTCAACCCAGTAGAAAGCAGTTTGACTCCTGAATCCTGCAGTTTATTATCACTCAGGTCCAGCTCTCTCAGACATGAACAGACTGAGCTGAGACATTTTGCCAGACTTCTACAACTTTTCTTTGTTAGATTACCATTACACAACCTGTTTCAAAAGAAAGAAACACACATGTCTTTAAGAATTTAAATTTAAACTCATTTTTAAAATGCTGAGTAAGACTCTATATTGCTTAATATCAAAAAATGGATTCTATAAATATGTCGGTCCCTTTATCCTGTTGAAACAACACAGCTCAGTAATAAGAATAAGACTGATCCAGTCTACTAAAAGACATTGTGGTAAATTTGGACTAAAGAGCTATGTGTCTCATTTGAATGACAATAATAAATTAAACAAACACTTGTCAGTATTGGAATCTAATGAATTTATACTGTAATACAAATCACACAACATCCAGGAGAAACTTACAGAGCTTTTCTGGACACTGCAACAACTTGGTGCAGTTTCATGAAACACTCATCTGATGCTGCATATTTCTGTAGGTTGAACTCTTCCAACTCCTTTTCTGAGAACAACAAGAAGAAAACCAGAGCTGACCACTGAACTGTAGAAAGTCTGAGTCCTTGGAGACAATGATCTGCCGTTTTATTCAAAAAGGTTTGGACTTCCTGTACCAGAGACTGGTCATTCAGTTCATTCAGACAATGGAACAGATTGATGGATCTGCATGCTGATGGATTCTTCTTAATCTTCTCCTTGATGTATGTGGTTATTTCCTTGTTTGTAACAGCAGCATGTTTGCTCAGAGAGCTGCGTCCTGTCTCGGTCAGTTGGTCTTGTAAGAGAACTGAATTGGACTCCAGTGAGAGACCCGTAAGGAAGCGGAGGAAAAGGTCCAGGTGTCCATTCTTATTCTGTAAGGCCTTGTCTACTGCTGCCTTTAGAAGGTCTAACAGTGTTGCCGTGCTGGAGAGGCTGAAGATTCCAGGGATTTGTTGTTTTGAGAGATTTCCGTTGATACATGAGAGAAATGCATACACAGCAGCAAGATGCTCCTGAACACTAAGATGCACAAAACTATACACCTTCCCCAGATGTGAAATTTCTTCCTCGATGAAGATCTGAGTACAAACTCCTGAGTACACGGTGGCCTCTTGGACCTCAATTCCACACTCAATGATGTCCTTCTCGTAGAAGATCAGGTTTCCTTTCTCCAGCTGCTGGAATGCCAGCTTTCCCAGTTTTAGTACAACGTCTTTAATCTTTCCAGGATCCATTTCAGTTTTTTTGTACTTTTTGGATCTACATTTGATCTGTAAGATCAGGAAATGTGTGAACATTTGAGTCAGTGTCTTGGGGACGTCTCCAGTTTCTGCTTCACTGAACATTCCCTCGAGAACAGTCGCTGCAATCCAACAGAAGACTGGCATGTGGCACATAATGTAAAGACTTCGTGATGATTTCAGGTGTGTGATGATTTTATCAGCCAGGGTTTGATCACTGATTCTTTTTCTGAAGTACTCATCTTTCTGAGGGTCATTGAAACCTCGTACCGCTGTTACTCTGTCAATATAAACAGGAGGAATCTGACCGGAGGCTGCCGGCCGAGATGTTATCCAGAGGAATGCAGATGGAAAAAGATTCCTGTTAATAAGGTTTGTTAAGAGTACGTCTACTGAAGCTGACTCTGTTAGATCGGTCAACCTTTTGCTGCTTAGGAAATCGAGAGAAAAACGAGACTCATCCAGTCCATCAAAGATGAACATGATTCTGTAGTGATGATAGTCTAGTTTAAGATTTTTTATTTCTGGGAAAAACCATTGGAGAAGCTCCAAGAAACTGAGATTTTCTTTCTTCTTAAAATTTAACTCCCTGAAGTTAAATAGAAAAATGAAATCCAAATCCTGATTTGCTTTTCCTTCAGCCCAGTCCAGAACAAACTTCTGCACAGACACTGTTTTCCCAATTCCAGCAATCCCTTCTGTTAGCACAGTTCTGATGGGGTTCTCATCTCCAGGTAAGGGTTTAAATATGTCATTCCAATTGATGGACTCCTCTGTCATTAGTCTCCTGTATGAATATTCAAAATGTCTGACCTCATGTTCATCACTGACGTGTCCAAACCCAGATTCTGAGGTAATACACAGTTCTGTGTAAATCTCATTCAGAAGTCTTGAGTTTCCATACACAGGGATTCCCTCATTAATCATCTGAAACCTCTTCTGCAGTGTGGATTTCAATATTTGAAATATCTGGTTCTGAAGACAAAAAGAAAACAATACCAAATTCTTCTTTTGTTAGTGTTTTAGAATTACTAACATGTAGAATTTTAGAGTCTAGAGTATCGAAGTTTAGAATCGTCTCTAGATGATAACAGAAAACTATGTACTTATTAAAGAACAAAAACTACAAACCTTCTGCAATGTTCTGTTTTTTTTCTACACATACATGATGCTCTATAACTTACTGCTTTGATGAACTTTGTCCTCCATCACTCTAATATAGTCCGCTGGATATTCTGGCCACAGAGGCTAAATTGAAATACATAATCAATTAACCAAATTAATTAACTAAGTTAATGCATTGATTAATGTCAAATACGTAACATTGACCAACAAGGACATGAAGGAAGAACCTTTGACAAGACCTGAAGAGTGAAAGGATAGCACTAGGAACCAAAGAGGGCCATGACAAAGTGCATCCAGGGCAAAGGCTTTCTGCAAACCTCCTAGTACAGGTAAAGGGCTAGAGGAACAGGAACAGAGCTGGAATAGGAGTGACGAGTGCCTGAAGAAAAGGAACTGCAATGCTAGAGGCTTGAAGAGCAGGTGGACTCAGAAAAACCAGAAAGACAGGAAGGCAAATTAGAAAGACCCTATAAATCTTGACATAACAGCCTCCAAATGTCCAGGTATGTTAACACCCTCAGAAACTAGCAGTATCTTGGAAAACATATAAAGATTGATGTTTCCAAGACCACAGATGGTGTACAACCTCTGATACTACGTCTCATTTGGATTTGAAGCCCTGTAGGAAATCACCAAACACTGGGACTTAGATCCTGCATGAAGGGAACTCCTCAAATAACTTTAGGAGAAAATCTAAAAGAAACCTTTGAAGGGGAAATTCAAGAAAGGGCTCTACTCGGGATTCTGGGAGAAACAGCCCTGGTTGTACTCGGCAGGAGATACTTGAAGTGAATAAACACAGGAATAGACTGCATTAAGCAATGTGAAAGGGTTCAAGAATGTAATAAAACAATGGTTTAAAGCTCCTAAGTGAGGCCAGGGCTCAAAAGAATTCAGGAGCAGCAAAACAAGACAGGAAGCAATAGCCTACATACTAGTGGACAGGAACAAAAATATTGGACCAGTTGGTTCTCCAGGAAGAGTAAAAAGAAGAGGTAAAGATGTCATGTGACTCATGGCAATGGGAAGCTGACACTCGCTAAGTGATGCAATGACTGGAGAAGGTAGTTCTCAGAAAGTCATTGGGAGAACGATCCACTATATACATAAAATAAAGATTAAACTGAACAAGTAATCCAAAATATACATTAAGAGATCTAGAGAAGTTAGAGCTAGCATGGGCCTCAGCAACAATAGTACCTAATTCTCATAAACACACATGCAATCACATACAGTAAATACGTACCTGGAGTTCAGTATCCAACTGCACCACTGGAGGATTTGATATGCCATGTTTGTCTCTTTAATTAAAGACAACATTAACTTAGTGTCAATGAATAATCAACTATGATAAGTAAATATTACTTGTATTTACTTAAATAGTCTTTTACATTTAATTACCAGATTTGAATTAGTTGTGCTATAAACATAAATACTGGGATCAAAATAAATCATGAAATCTCAATCAGACAAACAACTGCTTTAATAGTCTAATGACACAACTGTATTCATGTAGAGTAAAATTTTATTGCAGTCCAGTTTAAAAACTAGAGTGCAATGTTAGTAAATAAAATTCTTCATTCCTCAACTGTTCTCTATAGATGGCTCTGCCTGTTAAAACGCTACTAGAAAACCCATTGACCTGGTCACTCTTCATAGATATCACTCGGGTTCAGGTGACTCTGAGCTCTCTTGCTGAATCAGACTAAATACATAAACCAGTTTTATTTAGCAGCGGATCTTAAAAATAAAACCCAGTTTGGTCAAATTGGAGCTCCTTTCCACAATAAGAAGTAGAATTATCCATAAAAGAAAGATTATTATTAAACTGGAGTGTAGTGTAAGTGTATAAAATTGAGACATTACTTACCTTTCTTTTTCCTGTTGAATGTTTATTGGCAAACCCATTGACTGGTCACTCTTCATAGACACAACACTGGGCTCAGATGACTCAGAGGTTTCTTTCTGATATCTAATAAAAAACAAGTAAGTACACACTTCTGTTTTTACACAATAGTTTCAGGGTGTTGCAGAGAGTTTTATTAGTTCTTGATTACTTTGTTTATGCAATGTTTTGTTGTGTCTTTTAAACTTTGCAAATTCTCGTAATGCCTTTGTATCTTTAAGTCTGAACCATATCCAGATTTCTGCTTTTTGATTCTTGCTTGTCCTTCTGATTCTGATTATGGTTTAACCTGTGCTACTATGCCTGATATACGCTTTGATTATTGGATTGCCGTTAAAAATGTCACACAGAGGGTACACACCTTAGTTCCTGTCTTATTGAACTGTACATTATAAAACATTGTGGCGTTATTCATGGAGTAATGAAAACTTTCACCATGCCAAATAGCTACCTAGCCATCCATGAACCCTGTGGCAAGATCTCATGCCTCATATTTAAAGTCCAGCAACCTGATCCCCACCTCTGTTTATATATGTGTGCATGATTCTATGGATTAACCTTCTTCCTCCTGGATAGTTCTGGATCATACAATGAGAGGGTTAGGCTGATAATATTTTGGCTTATTGACAAAACACATGAGTGGATTAAAGAACTTGGTTTGAAGTTCATTTAAATTGATTCATTTATTTGTAACATTTTAAAAATGCAATAAGAAGTAGAATTGTTCTTAAAATAAAGACTTATTATTAAAGTGGAGTATAGTGTAAGTGTATAAAATTACTTACCTTACTTTCTTCTCCTGTTGAATGTTTATTGGCAAACCCATTGATTGGTCACTCTTCATAGACACAACGCTGGGCTCAGGTGAGTCAGAGGTTCCTTTCTGATATCTAATAAAAAACAATATGTAATGTAAGTATACACTACAAAGTGTATTCTGTTTTTACACAATAGTTTCAAAGTGAAAACTACCACAGATTGTTTCATGTTGCAGTTCCCATTGCTACAAGTGGCATGTGCTTGAATTGGGTCCTGTCTCTGCCCCCATTTCATCATTTGTTTGTTACCTGATTGTATCCAGCTGTTTTGTATTAGTTCTTGATTACTTTGTTTATGTAGATCCTGTTGTATCTCTAAACCGTTGCAAAGTCTTTTAATGCCTTTGTATCTTTAAGCCTGAACCATTTCCAGGTTTCTAGTTTTTGATTCTTGATTGTCCTTCTGATTCTGATTATTGGATTGCCCTTAAAAATGTCACTCTGAGTGTACACACTTGAGTTCCTGCCTTCATGAACTGAACTTTATAGAAAGCATTGCTTTGTTATTGATAGAGTCAAGAAATTACAACTTTCGCCACTCCGACCAGCTGACTTTCCATCCGTGAGCCCTGCGACAAGATCTCACGCCCCAGATTTCAAGTCCAGTAACCTGAGCGCCACCTATTTTCCACTGACATGCATCCTGGATAGTCCTGCTTCATACAATGAGAGGGTAAGGCTGATGCTATTTTGGCATACTGACAAAACTCATTAGTGGACTAGAGGACTTTTTTATGAAAGAGCAGAAAAGTCTTGTCACCAGCATGTAGAGAGGAGCTTTTCAGATTCTAAATCCATAACCTGTGCAGGCAAGGCACCCTTCCCGTAAGCTCTCGAGTTACAGGTTTAAAATGTGCAAACAATGAAACGTTAGGGCAATGTTAGTATTTAAAATTGCTTATGCGACATTCCTTACTTTTTCTTTTTAGATGTCTTCGCCTGTTCAAATGGAGGATCCACTGACTTTCTCTTCCTAGATCCAACACTCTTTCCTTGAATCAGACTAAATACATAAACCAGTGTTCAGTCAGCAATAGTGATTCTTTTTGTTTTTGTAAAATAAAAGAAAATGCAATAAGCAGTAGTATTGTTCTTAAAATAAACCTTATTATGAAACTGGAATGTAGTGTAAACTTGTCTATGAAACATTATTTACCTTTCTTTCACCTTCTGTTGAAGGTTTATTGGCAAACCCATTGACTGGTCACTCTTCATAGACACAACGCTGGGCTCAGGTAAGCCAGATCTTTCTTTCTGATCTCTAATTAAAAACAATATGTACTGTAAGTGTAAATTTTTTTTTACATAGCAGTTCCACTGTGTTGCAGAAAGTGAAAACTGTCACATTTTTTTCTTTGCAAAGAACTTTCCATGGCTACAAGAGCAATGTGCTTAAATTTGTTTCTGTTCCTGATTTGGACTTGTCTTAGAAGTTCCATCATTTTTTCACAACAATGGCAGAATCCACTAGAAAATCCACTTCCCTGAATACACCACATCCTACACACATGGCAACCACAGACTACAATCCTCAAGACCTCACTCTCCCAGCACGTTCACACTCACCTGAATATTAAATCAATGTTTTCAACCACACACAAGGACTCCTCCAGTGACTCTTTGTGAAGTAACACACTGTGCGTTTACCTGAACTTACCTAGGCTTTTGATTCAGTGACTGATATTCTGGTTTTTAATCTAGCCATGTTTCTTCATGTTTCAAGCGCCTGAACACATTTGCAGTGATAATACAGCACAAACACCAGTACAGTTCTCTCTGCATGCCCACTAGATTGAATGTTTGTACTGTCCAGCCTGAGGAGCAAGCTTATTACCTGAAGGCAAACGACTCCAGTCAGTGGGCATCCTGGCACATAGAGAACAGATCACCTGTTAAAGGCAAAATACTGGTGGCCCAACATGATCTCGAATTTATCTTGTCATGCACTGCTTGACTACTCCTTCAAACTAGTCTTTACTCATGTGTTTCACTACCATTCACATGTGAATCCCTGAGGTTATTGTGAGTATAGAGGCATTCACTTCACCTCCAGGTCTGGTCTAGCTTCATGGGAAATCTGAGTCTTGCTAAGCCTCACATCTTGCTACCACACACAGGCCAATGGACACATCTGTCTGTTACCTGATTGTATCCAGCTGTTGTGTATCAGTTCTTAATTACTTTGTTCATGTATGTATCTTGTTGTCTCTGTAAATCTTTGCAAATAAAGATAGCCTGAAAGGACATCAGCTCGATGCTCATTAAAACTGTTACCATTTATCCATAATCCCAGCAGGCAGGGTGCACTGCAAGCATTAGCTTTCAGTAAAATATTAAAAATGAACACACTAAACTAAAACTAAACAGTAGATAATAAAAAAAAAATTGGAAATGAGTATAGAAGAGCAAAATGCCTGCCATTGCCTGGTAGCCAGTGTATAACATTACACTTCATAACACTTCCCAAAATAATAATGATAACATGCAGAACTCAACATCAAAAATAACCCCATGTTCTTGAGATAATGAGATTCTCAGATAGACAGACAACAAAACAAACATAATACCTAATAATTAAATGGCTCACCTCTCATCTTTATCATCATCAGATGAACTCATTTTCAAAGGGTTGTGATGTTTTCATGGAGCTATGCTCAAGAATAAATGTAGACCTACGATCACAAATATAATCACATTTGAAAAATGGTAATAAGGTACATATTTACTCACATTTAGAGTAAATCTTGACAGAACGTTATCAGGTGATCTGCCGAAAATCTGGAATCAATGATTGCTCATCATATTTGAGTCTGTCCAGGGTTTCCTACTTAGTGAATTTGTTGCTGTATCTGGTGACTTTTTAGACCCCTTTGACCAACTGTGCGCCATTTTGGGCAGACTGTAGTGACTGTCCTGCACACGGCTCACATCACAGCTACTGGTTATACACGCCAAGAGAGCAGATCTGCTTCACTCATCACCTGTGTGTAAAGTTTGTGACCAATCCCTGATCACCATTGTTCCCAACAACCAATTACTCATCATTATTGTTCTCAACGACCAGTGATCAACAATGTTCCCAATGGTTAATCACTGGACACCATTGGTCCCACAACCAATCAGTGATCGATTCCCAACAGCTAATCACTGATCAACACAGTTATCACTGATCACTATTGCTTCCAGTCCCTTTTGAATAATCACCACTGTACCCATTGTTGTGGATTTTGGGTTTGCACACACACATTCTAGTTTTTTCCTTATAGATCAAAAGAGGAATATGCACAGATAGAACAGAACTTCAGCTTTCATTTCATCATATTAACACCTAGACATGTTAAATAACTTAAAACAAGGCACCTTCAGTCTCCTCTTCAGGAAGTGAAACGTTGAACTGGGTGAAGGTCTGGTGATTGACTCGGACAGTCTAAAACCTTCCACTTTCCCCCCCTGAAGGAGTCCTTTGTTGTGTTGGCAGTGTTTTGGGTCTCGCTCCACGATGAAGGTCCTCCCCAATACATCGGCTGCATTTCTCTGTAAACTGGAACACCGATTGTTTCTGTAAACTTTCTGAATTCGCTCCGCTGCGACCATCATGAGTTTCATCATCAATACCGATCATTGAACCTGTTCCAGAAGCAGCCATGCAAGCCCACGCCATAACACTACCGACATCATGCATGACTGATGAGCGTGTATGATTTAGATCGTGAGCAGATCCTTTCTTTCTCCACACTTTGAGTCCTTTTCTATCGTCTCATATTCATCTTTTGATCTCAAACCCGAATCTCTATAATGTATCAATAGACTTGACCTTGTTGTTCCAATACTTTCAGAGGCGGCTGTATATATCTGGTTCCTACCATGCAAGCACCATATATTGTTAATAATTCCGGATACACTACTGCACTGTGTGTGTGATGCTGTGGCTGAAATAGAAAGAAGCATGAGGCTTAATGTGAGGCATTGATGACGCAATGATGACGTAATTATGACGCGTTGACTTTTATAAGTATCAGTATTAGTATCACCAAACACTTTACCGCTACAGGACT
The DNA here is from genome assembly GCA_012411365.1 of Ameiurus melas. Taxonomy (NCBI): domain Eukaryota; kingdom Metazoa; phylum Chordata; class Actinopteri; order Siluriformes; family Ictaluridae; genus Ameiurus; species Ameiurus melas. The sequence continues at coordinate 3,140,590 of CM022777.1, forward strand.
AAACCGATTACTAAACGGATATGAGTTATTTATACTGGAAGTATATTGGGAGAAAACTCCGAGTCTGTGTAAAACTATGTAAGCGCGTGTCAAACTGATATAAACTGTAAACAAGGAACAGCACGCGCACTCTAAACTACCACGCGCCATTTTGAGAGCCATTACTAAGAAAACAAGAAAAAGTCCAGGTTTCTCTCTGTGCTTTAGTCTGTCAGAAACACAGAATAAACTTAATATAGTTACCAAAACCCATGTGTATAATGTTACGGGACTTACAGTGGTGTTGTTCACCGTACTTTCTTCACTTTCACTTTCTTCAGATCTGTTGTTCCCCTCACTGACATGCCACGTGACACGACCCCGCCCCCTCTCTCCATATATGGGAGGAGACCGGATATAATGATGATCTATATTCTATATAAAAACCTATCTACCGGTATATAAAACATAATCTATCATCTGTTTTTGATAGATAGATAGATAGATAGATAGATAGATAGATAGATAGATAGATAGATTTTATATATATATAGATATAGATTTTATAGACTTTTATAAAACTATATAACGGAGAGGTCTGGAGCATGAATGATCTTTTTGACTGATAAAGAAAGGGTGATCTTGAAAATGTATCTTGTTTTTGAACACTATGACCACTTTGACCAAGAGAACTAGGCTGTAATAACGTGTATTATTGTAAAACATATTGCATTCCATTCGTCTTGCTTGCAGAGTCATGAAACTTTTGCAGTTTAGTTCTTCTGTATGAACTTTCTCAGCTAAGAGACTACGTCCTGTATCTGAAAGCTTATCCACTTTAAATAGTATTAGGATATTATCAGCGTGTGACTAACAGTACACAAGTATATCAGCTGAGGTCGCTGTTTGGTGTGTGTCTTAGTGTGCTGTGTATAACTGATTTAATATATTAATATTTAAAAAAGTTTTATGTACATCATAGTTCAAAAGTTCACAATCCTGATTTACATACAGGCAACATAATAATGATAATAATAATAATAATAATAATAATAATAATAATAATAATAATAATAATAATAATAATAATAATTAAAAAGAAACAATTTCTATTAACTTTATACATTTTTTATTATGTTATTACTATATATATATATATATCACTGTCAGGGAATTACTTCTTAAATCAGTCTTTAACCATGTGTTGTGCAAAAGAAAAGCAAACTTACCCTTATACTGTTTCTCCCAAGGGTGTAGGTTTAATTTTAACATTGGTGGAGATATAAGAGAAGTCTGCAGAGATATCCAACTCCCCTCTTAGATACCCAATACCCCTCTTAGTATACCAGTGCAACCTCAATGTAATGCAAAACACATTTACTCTTCTAATCATGTTGTTACAGGCCTAGGGCTCACCTGTGACCCTGCCTCTTCACCTGCCTCTCTTCCTGCTCTATCTGAGCTACTACCTGGCAGCACTGCTTCCGTCACCTGACCTGACACATTGACGCGTGCCATAGGAACATTGAGGAGAAACATGTATGGCTTAGTTAAGTCTTATTATTACCACCATTATTGTTGACTCTACATGTTAGCAATTGCTAAAATGTTTTAAGTGAATAATATTTTAAGCAAAAATATTGTAAGTTTACACACAGGTCGATTTCATTTAGCTAATTTTGTGACTTCTGAGGGAAACTGATTGCAGGGAAAATTAGGGCTTTCTCTGTAACACACAAACTATATCGATTCTCCCACACTTCAGTAATATAGGATTTGTTTAGATTCATGACATAAAATCTCAATTAGGTCCATTTCAGTTCCCGTTGTTGTACCACTGCAAAATGTGGAGAACTTTGATGGGGGTGAATACTTATGTATGGCATTAAGGAGAAAATTTAATTTAAAAGTTCCACTCTAATTCCATTGAAAGACACCAGTGTATGTCTAAAAGCAGCTGCTATTTATTAATTCAGGCTCAAGTGCATTTAAATTTACCACGTAAGTCGTTTTTATTTAGTATTTATGATGAGAACTCATTCTAGTTCCATAATCCCAGTTTAATATTTAGAAGGACACTGTCTCTGCAAAAAATAAACTTTAAACATTTGTTATTACATGTTAACCTTGCTTTTCAGCACACTCTGGAGAATCGTCCTCTCTAGCATAGATTCTAAGCCCAGTAAGTTGAATTGAGTTGAGTCAGATGTTTTTGCAATGTCTGAGGATCAATCCCAGGAACCTGAGACCCTGGAGCTGAGACGTGGGGACACATGCTGTACAACCATTCCCATTTATCTTGTATGTATATAAAGTGTAAAAAAAAGAAAGTTATTTTAATGTGAAATGCTGCGGTAGTGACATAGTACTAAGTGGTTAATGAAAGAAACCACACACACACACACACCAGTGAATGTGAATTTAGCTCAGATAAAAACGCCAGTTTAATTCAAAACACATCACACATCCAGTTAATTATATTTCATCAGATATCAGACTTTTTTCTGCATTATTAATACATATCATAGAACACAAATATAAATCTGCCTTATATAAGACTTAATATACAGTATAAGACATATTATTAATATATATTCTATATAAGAAATAGATATTAATCTACCCTCACAGAGAAACGTTATAACAATTTATGTCGTACAGAGATATCTTAATTAAGTAGATCCAGATGAGAGATAACCGATGTGTCTATTAGGGAGCGAGGTGGGATACAGCTCCTTACTTGCTATATAACTGCACTATATTATGTATGATACAAATGTAGTACTTCATCCTATGTAGTGTAAAGACTCCCATGAGATTGGTCCATGATTTTATAACCAAACTGCCATTCATTTGATCTGGAAGTACTGCTAAAAAAAACTTTAAAGTTTTCTTAGCTAAACAAGTAGAAAATCCCTCTCCTGATTAGATATATAATTAGCTGATTATATAAAAAGCTAATATTGAACAGTCAAAAGATCATGCTTTGTTAGCTGGTATCTGTACATGATTTCATCCTTACAGCAGGTCAGGTCTGGAGATTCAGATTCTGTAAGAAAATTGGACAATACTGTCAGACATCCACATGCATTACATTCATATATAAAGTCACATCCTTTCCCCCCTGCACACATCTTTTAAAAACCTTTAACTCGTTTCTTTACTGCTTCTACCTGTTGAACTTTTATTACTGTATCAGTTGACAGACAAATATTTGCATAATAAAATTATAGGCAAATTTCAACAAAATTATATAAATGATATAAAGGTGAAAACTAATGAAATGGTGATGTTTTGAGCTTCACCATATTGAAGCATTGTATAGTGTACTTTCTTTTCTGGTTAAGAGTAGGTTAGCTGCCTGTTCTCACCAGAGCTTTTTCTTTTCTCGTTTTAATGTTTTTGGTTGCTAGTGGAATTGGTCTGCTGGCAGCCAGTTGTGGCAGAGCACCAGACTGGAGCAACATTTTACTTGTTCATGCCAAATAATCGCTTGGAGGTCACATATTAAGCACAACATTCTATAATATATTAAATGATTGACAAGTCACACAATTTATGGCTACAAATTTGGTATTAAGTCCTAGAAACGCTATTATTCTTCCTGGCAATGAGATATTGAATAATGGCACCAAAGTAGCAGTAAAAGACCAATTCTTTCAAGCCTTACCAAATGTAAAGATTTACTGGGTGACCTTATAAACTTCATGTTATTGTTTCAATTTATCAGTAACTCACTCCAACTTCTCCAGCGTGAACTTTTCATCCTCCTTTATATCAGTGAGCAGATTCACTCCCTGTTCTCCTAGATCATTATCTCTCAGATCGAGCTCTCGCAGGTGTGAATTTGACCTCAGATCCACAGCAAGAGCCACACAGCCTTCTTCTGTAATGTTACAGTTACGCAACCTGCAGGAGAGAAATATATTTGGCCTTGTTGAAGTATTAGTACACTCACTGTGGGAGGTAAAGTTTCCTTTTGACATTTCAGTATCTCCCGCACAGTATATGATCCTCAAGTGTTTTATTCCTCTTGTACCACAACAATTAACTTCAAAAACTAAGATACACAAGCTTTAGAGGCAGAACATGAAAACTCATGCAGCTTAGATCATCCAACATATTATCGTGATATTTTGAATTAACATTTTAAGCACAATATATCAGTAAGACTAATTTATTGAATATTAGCCTATAGTTTTTATTCTGTGTGCTATTTCCATAATCATAATTATACCAAATGTTGCTTTAGTGGAATTTTGTTGCGTTAACACATACCATGACTGGTAATTCACTTAAATGCGCTCAGGTGTAGTCAAGGTTTCAACTTTTATAATAACAATTGAAGTAAGAAAGTTTCAATTTGTATCAGGTATTTATACATTTACACAATAACCTGTTATCCAAGTGCATGGAGAAGTGAGGTATGGCTTAGAAGGACTCCCACAAATAATTTAGAGTGACATCCTGGGCTCCTCATTTACTAATGGTTTTTAAAATGAGCATCAGCATCATGCCAGAGTCTGGGGTAGTTAACTCTGGGGTTCATTCCCCCAAACCATTAGATGTTACCAACCTATCTACACATTTACTGTCCTATGTTTAGTGCAGTACAGTCACTTACTGCTTCATTCGATTAACAAAAGAAAATCAAGATCTTACCTAAGGATCTCCAGTTTACAGTCTGTAATCTTCAATCCAACAGAAAGCCGTTTGACTCCTGAATCCTGCAGTTTATTATCACTCAAGTCCAGATCTCTCAGACATGAAGAGACTGAGCTGAGAACTTCTGCCAGAACATCACCGCTTGTCTTTGTGAGATTACACTCACGCAGCCTGTAGCAAAAAATGTTTGGAGAACACATGTTCTTAAGTATTTAGTTTTAAACCTGATTGAGACATATATGTATATTGCTTTATGTCATTTGACATAAATGTCTCCTTTCCCCCTTTTAAAAACCTGGATTCTGTAAATATGACCACCGCTTCTCCCTGTTAAAACACCACAGTTCTTTCTGCCTCAGTAAGACTGAGCCAGTCTACTAAAAATAAAACACATTGTTGTAAATTTGGACTCACCAGCCATGTGTCTGATCTGAATGACTCTAATAGGTTAAATAAGTGGCGATGTCATCATTACTGAAGTATAATGAACCACAATCACAGAGGAAGCCAGGAGAAACTTACAGAGCTTTTCTGGATGCTGTGACAACTGGGTGCAGGTTCTTTAAACACTCATCTGATGCTGCATATTTCTGTAGGTTGAACTCTTCCAACTCCTTTTCTGAGTTCAGCAACAAAAAAACCACAGCTGACCACTGAACTCGAGAAAGTCTGATTCCTTGGAGGCGATGATCTGCTGTTTTATTCAAAAAGGTTTGGACTTCCTGTACCAGAGACTGGTCATTCAGTTCATTCAGACAATGGAACAGATTGATGGAACTGCATGCTGATGGATTCTTCTTAATCTTCTCCTTGATGTATGTGGTTATTTCCTTGTTTGTAACAGCAGCATGTTTGCTCAGAGAGCTGCGTCCTGTCTCGGTCAGTTGGTCTTGTAAGAGAACTGAATTGGACTCCAGTGAGAGACCCGTAAGGAAGCGGAGGAAAAGGTCCAGATGTCCGTTATTACTCTGTAAGGCCTTGTCTACTGCTGCTTTTAGAAGGTCTAACAGTGTTGCCTTGCTGGAGAGGTCGAAGATTCCAGGGGTTTGTTGTTTTGAGAGATATCCGTTGATACATGAGAGAAATGCATACACAGCAGCAAGATGCTCCTGAACACTCAGATGCACAAAGCTGTACACCTTCCTCAGATGTGAAGTGACTTCCTCGATAAAGATCTGAGTACAAACTCCTGAGTACACCGTGGCCTCTTGGACCTCAATTCCACACTCAATGATGTCCTCCTCATAGAAGATCAGGTTTCCTTTCTCCAGCTGCTGGAATGCCAGCTTTCCCAGTTTTAGTACAACGTCTTTAATCTCTCCAGGATCCATTTCAGGTTTTTTGTACTTTATGGAACTACGTTTAATCTGTAAGATCAGGAAATGTGTGAACATTTGAGTCAGGGTCTTGGGGACGTCTCCAGTTTCTGCTTCACTGAACATTCCCTCGAGAACAGTTGCTGCAATCCAACAGAAGACTGGCATGTGGCACATATGTAAAGACTTCGTGATGATTTCAGGTGTGTGATGATTTTATCAGCCAGGGTTTTATCACTGATTCTTTTTCTGAAGTACTCATCTTTCTGAGGGTCATTGAAACCTCGTACCTCTTTTACTCTGTCAATATAATCAGGAGGAATCTGACCGGAGGCTGCCGGCCGAGATGTTATCCAGAGGAATGCAGATGGAAGATTCCCTTTAATAATGTTTGTTAAGAGTTCGTCTACTGAAGCTGACTCTGTTTGATCAGTCAACCTTTTATTGCTTAGGAAATCGAGAGAAAAACGAGACTCATCCAGTCCATCAAAGATGAACATGATTCTGTAGTGATTATGGTCTAGTTCAAGTTCTTTGGTCTCTGGGAAGAAACAATGGAGGAGCTCCAACAAACTGAGATTTTTTCCCTTCATAAAATTCAACTCCCTGAAGTTAAATAGAAAAATGAAATCCAAATCCTGATTTGCTTTTCCTTCAGCCCAGTCCAGAACAAACTTCTGCACAGACACTGTTTTCCCAATTCCAGCAATCCCTTCTGTTAGCACAGTTCTGATGGGTTTCTCATCTCCAGGTAAGGGTTTAAATATGTCATTATAATTAATGGATTCCTCTGTTAGTAGTCTCCTGCAAGCTTTTTCAATACGTCTGACCTCATGTTCATCATTGACGTGTCCACACTCACAATCTGATGTGATGTAGAGGTCTGTGTAAACCTCATTCAGAAGTCTTGAGTTTCCACATAGTGAGATTCCCTCATTAATAATCTGGAGCTTCTTCTGTAGTTTGGCTTTGAATTTTTGCTTCCATGCAGGGTCTGGTTCTGAAGACACAAAGAAAACAATACAAAATTTGTCTTTTATTACTATTTTAGAATTATTAACACGTAGCATTTTAGAGTATCTACACCATAACAGAAAATTACAACCATGACATAATTAATGAACAAAAACTACAATTGTGATGTAATGTTGAGTATTTTCTACATATGATGTTCTGCACCTTACCTTTGGTACTGCTCTCATGCTCTTTGTTCTCCATCACTGGAAGCTAATAATAATATTGAATCAATTAACCAAATTAACTTACTAAACAGTAGAAACTAAACATCTCACAAACACACAAATACATACCTGTGATACAGATTCCAATCGTTCAGAATGCCCAATTAATCTATTAAACGAAGCATATAGTTAACACATGACTCAATAATACTCTTGAAACCAAGTTCTTCCTTGTTTTATTATCTACTGACGGGATTAAAAACTGTACAAAACATGATAAAGTTGTTCAAAAACTAGTGCGCTCCCTCGGCTCAATAGCTTCAAAACGGAAATGAAACTTATGATCCTTATTAAAAATGTTAGCCAATCAGAGCAGAGCAACTGCTTGAGGCAATCACCTGTTACACGACAGACCACGAAAACTCACAGAGCGGGATCGCTGAAGTGCTGAAGCTTGTAAAGATCACCTATCCTCTGTTGCATCACTCACTACAGTTCCAAAATGCCTTTTCCTGTTCCACCACGACTGCACAAATCAAGGTCCATAAAGGCAAGATTAGATGTGTTTGGTGTGGAAGAACTCAAGTGGTCTTCAGAGAGCCCTGACTTCAACCGCACTGAACACCTTTGAAATGAACTGGAACGTCAGATCTAAGCTAGGACTTCTCATCCAACACCAGTACCTGACCTCACTAATGCTCTTTTGACTGAATGCACACAAACTCCCACAGTATCTTATAGAAATACGTCCCAGGCAGTTGTAGGTGTGCTGGTCAGGTGTCTATACTTTTTTTTTTTTTGGCCATATAGTGTAAGCAGAGAAATAATCTTCACGTACAATGAAATCTCAACATTGAGACATAAAATTAGATTATATTTCTTTTTAAGTTTGTTTCTTCCAAATGTTTTATGTTCCTTACTTGTTTAAATGGGCTAATTATAAATCGATATGGAAAACCGTCTTTCTTGAAGTTTGTAAATAATATCAATAAATACAGTTGATCTTATGTAGTATATTTTAATTAATGAACTATCTCTTTCAAAATTAATTCAGAAACTGGAGTGAAGTACATAAAATTGTTCATGAGACATTACTCACCTTTTTCTCTTTGGCCCTCGAAACGTTATTGGAAACTCTATTGACTTTTCACTCTTCATAGACACACCGCTGGGTTCAGGCGATCTGGATCTTTCTTCCTGATGTCTAATTAAAATCAATGTGTGAAAACTGTCACAGATCCGCCTTTATGTTGCAGTTGCCATGGTGACAATAATTTGGTTTTGTTGGTTTTGGTCCTGTCTCTTCCCCATGTTCTGTCATTTGCTTGTTACCTGATTGTGTCCAGCTGTTTTATATTAGTTTTTTTTTTCAACCTTTGTGAAAACTTTGTGCAATATATTTGTGTTTAAAAGAGCATAAAACTAGAATTTAATACATATATATTTGTCATGGTAAGTATTATTTTGTCACATGGTAAATATTATTATTCCATAGATATAAATACATAGATGCTGATAACTAATTAAATAATAATTAATAATGTAAGCATTTGCAAGACAGCTATCAGCAGTAGTATCTATTAATGGTATATATTATTATATTAGCTATTATATATTATATTACTGCATTATATATAATTATAATGATATATATTTTCTACAGGGTGTCTGAAAAGTCAGAAACCAATGAGAGTAAAACTACATATACCTAATTTCGTATTTATTATTTACAGCACATACTCTGTGTGTTCACCCTGACACTCTACACATTTTCTCAGTCGCTGTATCATTTGTTTAACATATTCCCATTGGTTCCTGAGTATATATAAGGTTATATAATTATATAATGTTATACAGTATAATTAATATTATACAGTATAATTAGGCGTTGTTCCACCTGTGGACATTATGTTTAGGGGTCCAGCACCACACTGTCTTTAAGTCTGTGCCATTTCTCACTTACCGGTCTTCCTGGTTTTCACTATAAATTACCCTTCGTTAGTTTTGCCTGCCTATGCTCTTCAGTGGACTCTATGACTATGATTAAAGGATTGTCCTTAATAAATCTAATGCTCGCTTCCTTGAACTGCATGTTATATTGGTTTCTCATTGGACAGAGAATATAGGAGTTGACTCTGTCTTACAACAAACAGAAAATATCTGAGCTAGAAGCACATAAAAACTGATCTAGGTTCTGATTTCCCCCACACTTAACCAACTGGACCGATTCCGATTTCACAACCCAAGCGTGCAGGATGCACTTCAGACGATAGACGTGAAATATTAAAAATGAACAGACAATGCAATGTTGGTGCAATTTCAGTATAAAAAATTTTCATGAGACATTCTACATTTTTCTTCATAGATAGATTTTTCTGTCCAAACAAATGTGGAAAATTCCATTGATTCACAGATACAACAGTGTGTTCAGGTGACTCTGAGCTTTTTTCTTCTATCAGAATAAATCAACAACAGTGATTCATTTTTTTGCTAAATAAAAAACCTCCTTTGGGGTTTAATTAGAGCTTCATTTAAGTGGAGCATAACGTCAGTATATGAAACTGTTCATTACTCACCTCTTTTGCTCTTCCCCTTGAAACACTATTTGAAGATCTATTGACTCGTCACTCTTCATAGACACATGGCTGGGTTCAGGTGATCTGGATCGTTCTTCCTGATATCTAATTAAAAACAATGTGTAAGTGTAGATTTCTACAGTAAGTCCATTGAGTTGCAGAAACTGAGAACACTGGTCAGTCATTAACAGTGCTTTCATTCTGGTTCTCTTTATTCTTCTACACATGTATATGTAGACTGTAATGATTTATAATCTCAATATCTGATGTCACCCAGAAGAGGACATGTCGTGATAAGTGCTTCACACGTTACTTTAAATGTCTCACCTCTCATCTTTATCTTCATCATCATTAGGGGAACTCATTTTCAGGGGTCTGTGGGGTGTTTTCCAAAATGTATATTCTTCAAGAATAAATGAAGACCTGTAATCACATACACAATCACACTTGATGAATTATTATAAGGTACATGTAAAGTCTAGGCATTTTAAGTCACAATCTTCAATTACTAGCTAAGAGTCTTAACCATTATGCAACCACTTCCCTTTGTGTATGTTCTCTGACCAGTTCACTCAAACGTAGAGTACATCCTGACAGAAAAGTCTGAATCCGGAATCACTGACTGCTGATGTGTTCGAATCAGTTCATCCAGTGTTTCTAAATTAGTGACTCTGTTGATCGATTTGATGACTTTTTAGAATCCTTTAGCAAATATATGTAAAAAAAAAAAAAAACCCAAAAAACTAGAACAACAAAAAAGCCTAGAGACCAATATAGTAGGTTCAGTCAACTCAGCAGTATGTAAAGACAATGACAAACCTACACCAATCTCCATTGTTGCCCAACCTATCACTGATCCCCATTGTTGCCTAACAACCAATACATTATATATATATATGATTTTATATTGTATTATATGCTATGCTATATTCTATGCTTCTATTATATTCTATGCTACACTCAGAAACCTTTGTGTGTGCGTGTAACATATTTTGATACTAATATGAAGACATCCTGTAACTTTCTGACTTGTGAAACAGTTTGGATGTTAGGAGATAAAGACACAAAAAAACGCGCAGATTCTATTCCTACTCTATTCCCCATTCTATTCACTATGTTCACAGACTAGTGTATGTGATAATGGCGCCATCTACAGACTGCAACGGAATGCAACTACTGGGAAGTGACGATGTTTAGGAATAAGCAAGTGAATTGTATCCTGCGCCTCATCGGTACATTTGTGTATACTCTGTACTGTTTGTTGACAAACAAATTCCTGGTACACTTGTAGTACTTGGTGAATAATATATTCTGAATTTAAAGTGTACGAGATTTATTTATATTTTAATATATTTATATTTTATATTGAGCGTTTTCCCAACAGTTGTTTCTATAATCATAATCAGCTCATATTCTTAACTCCACCGCCACAAGAAGTTCAGCACAGTGCACAAAGTTTCCAGTTATACAGAAGCTTTCGGATAAATGTCCTTTACTTATCATCTGTGTGAGAGTGGAAACACGGAAGCTGAGACTGTGGAACAGGTGTGTGTACACCAGTTCAGTATTTCCACTGAAGCTGAGATCGTGAGACAGGTGTGTATACACCAGTTCAGTATTTCCACTGAAGCTGAGATCGTGAGACAGGTGTGTATACACCAGTTCAGTATTTCCACTGAAGCTGAGATCGTGAGACAGGTGTGTGTACACCAGTTCTGTATTTCCAGTATCCACTGAAGCTGAGATCGTGAGACAGGTGTGTATACACCAGTTCAGTATTTCCACTGAAGCTGAGATCGTGAGACAGGTGTGTATACACCAGTTCAGTATTTCCACTGAAGCTGAGATCGTGAGACAGGTGTGTATACACCAGTTCAGTATTTCCACTGAAGCTGAGATCGTGAGACAGGTGTGTATACACCAGTTCAGTATTTCCACTGAAGCTGAGATCGTGAGACAGGTGTGTATACACCAGTTCAGTATTTCCACTGAAGCTGAGATCGTGAGACAGGTGTGTATACACCAGTTCAGTATTTCCAGTATCCACTGGTCTCACTAAACCCCACACACTCTGTTTACACAGATGATGAAGAACTTTTGTTGTTTTGTTGTAATATCATTAGAATATTATTATAATGCAATAATGTAATAACTTTCAGAAAGACGAACTATGGCGGTGAAGAAGGGGGAGGAGCACTAACTGTACAGAACAACCGACCATTAAAACAAAACAGACCAGAACAAAGAGACAACCAACAAAAAAGCGCCAAGTTTCTGTAGTTTATTCGGTCAGAAATACAGTCATTTCATACAGACGACCAAAATCCAAAATAAATGGTACAGAGTGTATTAAATTCCACATATTTACCTTTTGGTGTAAGACCGGCAGAAAGGTGACGATGTCGGACACTCCTATGCGCAAATTCAGCAACCGTCAGGTAGAGACTTCACTTTCTCTCTCTCTCTCTCTCTCTCTCTCTCTCTCTCTCACACACACACACACACACACACACACACACACACACACACACACACACACACACACTTTAAATATCATGGCAGCTTTATTCATCTGTTTTACAAAAATAGCCAAAAGAAAAAAATTAAAGAAAAACAAAAAACGAAAACAATAGGCTGTATTCCATCAGATTTATTTGTTTACCAGAATTCTGCTGCAGCAGTATCCAGTGGGATTTAATTTTTTTTTTTTTATAATTTCTGGGTGTGTGAATATTTCAGAACACATTTCCTAGTTCCATAATCCCCCTCAGAATGAGGCTACAGTCACAGTGAGAGTAAAAAATGTGGAGTTTGTAACCAGGTCAACTTTGTTTTACAGCACGGTGGTGATGTGTCCTCTCGAACAGATCTAACACAGATACTAATCCCAGTCATTAACTCCGGAGATGAGTCAGGTGTTTTTGAGACGATTCCCTGGAGCTGACAGATGTGAACACCGCCATTAGTGTTGTTTTTTCTGGGAACATTTGTTCTTCAGATACATTACTGCTAAAGTGGGACGAAGATTTACTGTAAATTAGTACAACCAGTCCAGTCATTTTAAAAAAGGGTTACAGATGAAGGATCTTTTAAAAAGAATTAAATGTCAAATGTTGATTAATCAGTACACGCTACCATCCATCCATCCATCCATCTTCTAACGCTTATTCCTTCTTCAGGGTCGCGGGGAACCTGGAGCGTACCCCAGGGAGCATGGGGTACAAGGCGGGGTTACACCCTGGACAGGGGACAGTCCATCACAGGGCACAATCACACACACACTCACACACCCATTCATACACTACAGACACTTTAGACACGCCCATCAGACTACCATGTATGTCTTTGGACTGGGGGAGGAAACCGGAGTACCCGGAGGAAACCCCCGCAGCACAAAACATGCAAACTCCGCCCACACACGGCTCCGGTGTGAATCGAACCTCCGACCCTGGAGGTGTGAGGCGAACGTGCTGACATATATTCTTCTAATCATAATCTTATTAGAGTTTGAATGCATTTCAGAATCAAATTCACATCGTAAAAACAAACAAATAATAAAAAAAGAATTAAACGGGAAAACAAAGAAATATGAGAATAAGGACAGGGAAGGAAAGATGAGTGGAGAGAGGGAGAGGTTGAGTGACGCTGTAGAAGACCGGATGAAAGGAATAACACGTGTCATGATATCAAGGGCAAAGAACGTCCCCAAAAAGCATCCTGCAAAGGAGTTGCAAAAGCTGTGTTAAACTTTTTTTTTAAAGTGCATATAAAAAGATTATTTTTAACATTCATTTATTATATAAACCAAATAAATAAACTCCAAGCATCTTTTCTGGTTTTTAGAGTGAAGATCTTAAGTGTCCCACTTTAACAGCATCACCTGAGGGAGTAGAAGACACGGGGTCCACGCTAAAGTAAATAAATAATAAGTGACAGAAAATGTCAAATAATCACATCACCTCGTATATTTATTTTATTTTCCCCGTTGTTTGAACTGTAGAAGATTATCGATGGTCCGCTCTCCCCGGCGTTGTGATGAACGTCACGGTTTTCTGGTAATAAAGTTTCCCGAGTTGATGAACGAATGAAATGTTTTTTCATTTATAAATTTCATCAAAATGATCAGGATTAACTTCATGAGCTGAATGACTGTATTAACATTCTACACATAAAAAAACACTCACACACTCACTCTCCTTCATAGATATATAGATATATATAGATATATTTCTTTTATTTCAGTTCTGAATATTAGTCAAAAATACACGGTATGATTGAAACATATTGCACTACATCATAATGCTGAGCACGACAAGAGTCACATGTGCGGTAAATGAAATATCATTTTAAATATTAAATAACTGACAAAAAGTAAATATGTAAACACTACGCTAGTTAAGATATTCTTTTTCTCTATTGCAACACTTCCGATTAAAGTGGTTCGGTACAAAATAAAACAAAAGGGAAATAAAAGAGAAATAGTAGAATATGACTAATTTCCTTTTCCAGTTGTGGTGGAGGAACACAGTGTTCTATCCAAACTCTTTATTCTGTTCATCTGCTGCTGCTTCTTCTTGGGTTTTTTTTCTTTCCTTTTCTTTACTGTCATTTAAAAAAAAGAAATGGTCCATATCGTTTTAGTTTTTTCCTTCTTTTAAACTTCGGTATGTTTTTTCTTTCTCTCCACAAACAGCACCGAAGCTCCGGGACGAGCTTCAAAACTGTGTCAGATACACAAAGTCCCCACTGAAGCACAGAGGAGCGAGAGAGAGAGAGAGAGAGAGAGAGAGAGAGAACAAGAAAATGAGAGACAGACAGACAAAGAAAGAAAGACAAGAGAGAGACAGAGAGATGGAACCAGAGACCAGAGAGAGAGAGAGAGAGAGAGAGAGAGAGAGAGAGAGAGAGAGAGAGAGAGACAGACAGAGAGAAAGAAAGAATGAGAGAAAGAGACAGAGAAAGAAAGATAGCGAGACCTGGGGGGATGACCAAGAAAAAGGCATAAAATATAAAACAATGAAAAAGAACAAAAACAGACAAAGAAATAAAAGAAAGAAGACAAATAAGCTAAAAAAAAAAAAAAAAGATAAATAATAATTGAGATAAAAGAAAAAAGAGGAAAACAGACACAAAGAGAACTAAAAAGATAAAAAAGAGAAACTGAGGGATGTAGAAAGAGAAAGAGTGAGAAGAATATGAATAAAGTGTGCGTGTGTGTGTGTGTGTGTGTGTGTGTGTGTGTGTGTGTGTGTGAGATCAGACTTGAGTAAGGCTCCTGTGCTGCAGTGGGAACACATCATTAGACAGGACGTGATCTGATCAGCATCTCGGGGAGAAAGGAGGATCGGCTGGAGACTCTGTGAAGGATTTGAGCTCGTAGGCAGCACCACTGTCCACTTCCATGGATTTGCGTGAGAACAGAAGCCGGATGTCTCGATGGAGGTAGATCTTTCCAGATTTGGAGCTCTGGAACCTGACGGAGAGAGATGTGGGAGGATCAGCGATAACAAGATCGTACAGACGACTAGCAGTACATCGAAACGGTACAGATGAGCTCACCTCAGGTGTATGAGGTAGCGCAGGGTCCGCCCCTGGCCAGGGGGGAGGGGCTTCCTGTGGTTTAGTCCGTTTGATTCGCGTTTGACGGGGACGGAGAAAGTCCTCTGCCTCAGGAATGTCTGATGGCCGGCTGGCATTTCTCTCAGATCGTACATCACCACGAACATCTTCACCACCGTCTTATTGGGGTTAAATAAGGTCTGAAACATCACACACGACATCATAATCACGTCTCGAATGAATAAAGTGTTAACGTTACGTTATACCATTTCAGAAAAAAATTATATTATAAACTTTAATATCAGCGCAAGAAATAGAAGAGCGTAAAGAGCATGCCATTCCGGGGTTCCACCACTAGATGGTGCTGTTTAGTGTTTAAAGAGGAGGAACACAGCTTTTTTCTGTTCTGGAGTGTTTCCTGCTCGGACACGCCCGTTTCCCCGGAGTCGAGGTGTGTTAGAGCAGGAAACACGCTCATCTCTAGATTACGGATGCATTAGTACTCATACCACTTGAATGGTTCCTGATGGAGGCACTCGATAGCCCCTTTTGCCCAGAGACTCCAGGTTTATGACCCCCTGCAGGACGAGGAGAGGACGCAACAAACAAACAAACAAAGTCTCTTAGTACAGAGCTTTTAGAAAATATCCGAAATGCAAAGCATGAATACATCAGTATGTAGTGGGTAAAAATACTCATTGAAAATGCTCACTTCTGATTGGTTCTGAAATGACAGCTTAATACCCGCACCGTTTATTTTAACAGGGGTTTAACAGTTACTAGCTAAATGTAGAAAAATATGGATTTGATGTTAACACTCCCATTATATAGTAAAAGTTAATATATATATATACACATACACACACACACACACACACATACATAGAAGAAATAAAAAATAAATTAAATAAAATAAAAAAAACAGGTAAAAGTATATGCACTGATTCAGCTATTACAACTGTAAAATGTTTAATTTTACCATGTTTATTTTTTTCTATATTGAATATAGATACATCTTAATCAGATATGTCCATTTTCTCCAGGATGGATTTTTTTTTAATCAATAAAATTATTAACAATATTTGAAATGAGGTTTCTTTACGATTACATCACAATTCCATGACCTGGATTCAATATCGCACGGCTTCATTAAGGCGTAAGCATAAGTAACTGTTGAAGCACGGTATAAAAATAAATAAATAAATAAATAAACACAATCATCAGTCTGCGCTGGATCAAGTGCTATTCTATTCTGCGTGCTGCTGACTAATGAGCATGGAAACCATTTTGTTCAATTAAACCAGAGATTAATGTGATCATTACAACTCGGACTATTAGAATTATTCCAACATTCGCCATCTTCTCATTCTCATATCATCGTATTAGTCTTGGAAAATTGACAGCAGTGAAAACTTGGCAACCTCGGAGGCGTGAACTACACAAAGGATATTTGAATAATCTGAATGTGGAGCTGAAAACAAACTCCACTTAATCAGGCGCGTAACCCGACTCTGAATACTCAGAACTTTCCACACGCGAGCTGCATACGGGCCAGCGTTCCTCTAAAACATACAGGATACTGTGCAGTGTTACACATGTTCACCGTGTGAGTGTGTGTGTGAGTGTGTGTGTGAGTGTGTGTGTGAGAGTGTGTGTGAGAGTGTGTGGTCCTCTTTACCATGTAGGGAGACGGAGCGTTATCGTCCGACACGCTGTAGAACGACACGTCTACCGGGAAGGTCATGTGACTCGGGCAGAACGAACCACTGGCGCCGACTTCGGCCATGAAACCCTCGACATTACCGAGCGGCTCCAAGCGGTAGTTTAGGACACACACACACACACACACACACACACACACACACACACACACACACACTTATATCAATAATACTCACAGTAGTGAGTACTACTCAACAGTGAGTCAGTGTGTGTGTCACAGCATGACTCAGTAACAGTGTGTGTGTGTGTGTGTCTGACTGAATGATTCAGGGCCCACACCAACATGCTGCTGTGTGACTCTGTGTATGTGTGTGTGTGTGTGTGTGTGTGTGTGTGTATACCTCAAAGTTTCCCAGAAGGCTGAGACTGGCAGGAGGGGCGCTGGCGCTCAGGAGCTGCTGAGGTTCCTCTGAGTCTTCATATCGCTTCAAACACACTCTATACACACACACACACACACACACACACACGTTAGATAAACAAGTGGAGTTAGCTTCCTCTGCTCGAGTGGGACACACTAAGCTACACTACAGAAGTCCTCAGTAAACAGTGTGTTTGGTAACACACAGCAGATGGAGCTGATATTCAACACCGGGGCTGTAACGAGTTCATATGGAGCACAGATTTCCTCCTGAAACACTGAATTACACATTCTTCCTCCTGAAACACTGGATTAACATAGCCCCATCAAGAAACACAAAATAACAATGTAAAAAAAGACTAGATATTGAAAAACGGTAGAAAATCATGTCTACTGATAAACAAGAGATACGAAAAGAGCGAAACTGTTTTCTTTTTTATGTCAATGAGAATAAATAAAACTCTGAATGAAGAAAAAACTTCAAAATCGAAAACAAACCTAAATATGACTTTTACAGGAGTCACGGGGAAAAATAAACAGTGTTCATGTTTGATTAATTCATTCATTTATTTTTTCAAACGAACCATTCTGGAAGTTAATAAAGGACTCCGTTTGAGATGCAAAGAAAAAAGGATGTGCTCATCATATCTCTGATACGGAACATTATTATGGGATGGGACACAAACTAAAGAGGAAAAATAAGCATGAGAGAATATTTTCACACACACACACACACACACACACACACACGTATGTATATATACATTTATATATGCTTAAAGCTATGGAAAATACTGCTTTCTGATTGGCTGGTGGAAATCTGAACTAAAGTGAGTATGTCTAAAATATGTTTAAGAGAAAGGAAACCGCACACAAAGCAGTTATGATGTTTTGTTGGACAGCAGCTGTGGGCTGGGATCCGATACAACGTTCTAAGTTATAAAAATGTAAATCAAGCAGCACGTATCAGTAAAACACGCGCACGTGTAAACCCTCAGCACGTGTCTCGGAGCTCGTACCTCTTACTGGAGGCCCACGGTGCTCCTTTACACTGAATCAGAGACGTGTCCAAGTCAAAATATCCCGTCTGACTTCTCCTCTGAGGAACCTGAACGAGAGAGGGGAGAAATAACACACTCAGATCCTCGTCACTGAAACAGCAACGCGTTTACGCTTACGTATGTCCTACTGCACTATTAGTGAAAAATACACACACACACACAAAGTGTAGTGCATGTAGCCTGCACCGTCTCATTTTAACAGACGTGTGAAAGACGTGCCTGTGGGCGTGGCCTCCTCCACCTAATTTGCATACAACGTTAGCGTGAACACAAGGTGAACATCATGCACGTGTTACACATGGAGCGAACCACGCACTGTCGAGATCACAAACTTCTGAAAATAACTCGATTTATCTCAGAGAGACGAACTCCTTAAAGACACGGATCATCAGTAGTGCGCTCAGACGAGTGAGTGACACTGTAATGATAACAACAACAACACAGGGCTGTGTGTGTGTGTGTGTGTGTGTGTGTGTGTAAGAAGAGCAGACGCAGCCCTGAGGTGGAGGAAGTGGGTTAATTCAGCCCATAATACTCCACCAAGGCGCTACCGGCAACAGGAAACGGTGTGTGTGCGAATCTGGACGGCGTTAGAGACACAGGAACTGAGTCAGAGACTGCAGGGTCACATGACACACACACACAAACACACACACACACACACACACACTATAACGTTGCAACACACTCGAGCAATACTTAACCACTGAAAAAGAGGTTTTGACTCAACATTTTTCTTTATTTTTTATTAATTATTATAATAAAAATTATATTATATTTAGATTTTGAAAAAATAAACATATAATAGAAACGGCATTATATTTATATTATTCGTTAATATAATTATCTGTTGATGTAAGATCTCCGCTTTTATTTATTTATATCCAGGTTATATTAAATATATTAAATATAATATCAGTTCCTAAATATTTTTATGGACATTAAAAAAAATCTAAAATATATTTCTACATGAAATATACTTTTTTTTTTCGACAGTTTAAAAAAAATGAAGAACAAATATTAACATTTTAATACTTTAAAATAATATCATGAATAAATTATAATATTATAATAAACATTTTTCTTGTTCTTTTATTAAAATAAAACAAACAAACAAACAAACAAACAAACAATGACCCCAATCTAAACACCACCCTAAAGTCTTTATAAACTCACTTTAAATAACATCATTAATCACGGCAATCTTTAGAACTAAGAGATCTAAGGAGAAATCCACTCCCAGACCATGTTCTAGTATTGGATGTAATTGTACAGACGATGTTCTAGTACTCGAGCAGAACTGGATGCAGTTGTACAGATTGTGAGAGAAACAGAACCTCGTCAGTGTAAACGTGTCTCAGCTGACGGAACGTATATATGTGATTTTGTGCTAATCTTCCCCTTTACCCCGAGAACAGTTCTCACCGGGCTGGAGAGCAGGGGCAGGCCGGTGCAGGGGTGGAACGCTCTCGTGGCCGTACCGTCGATGGAGTGTCTGTTCTGCTTCTTCCAGTTACTACTGCATGGCTTCAGTGAGGAGGCGGGGCTTCGCTGGTAAACAGAATGAGCAGAGTTAGCTTTAGTGTTGCGCTGCGAGTCTACAAACGTTGAGCAAAGAGCATTTTACAGGCCAAATTATTTCATATGGAACTATTCAGGCACGATATCCAAGCCAACGATTAATGCTATAGTTACTAATAATCAACAAAAACGAACGAAACGGCAGAGATCAAACCATTAGCTTCTATCGTTCTTCGCTTAGTGAGCATTTGCGGTACTCTTTTCACCTCACACTCAGGTGAATGAAGTCGAATGTTCTTCCTCGGGTTCTAGAACGCACTCTTGTCTCCGTCATTAACATTGTTAATGGTTCTAATGGGAATTGTATTAGTTTTAATGGAAGCTGTAATGGTCTCTGTGGGTCTCTACTTTTAATTTGTTGCCTTGGTGGCATGTTATGTCTAATGGACACCATTAAGGACCGGTCATGGTAATGGTTTTATTGGTTAGCTGATGGTTTGTAATGGTATTTGTAGTGGAAACCATTAGAATTTCTGTGATGGTTTCCATTGTTTTGTTTATTATTTTTTTTTAGCAGGGAAAGAGCTTGGCACAAATTCGTTTTCTTCAAACTCCGCTTGCTAGCTATGCTAGTTAAAGCAATGCTATAAAAAAAAAAGAAATTGTGTAATGAGATTCGTATTTTTTGGGTGCTAGCTAAAATAATACATCATTATTATTATTATTATTATTATTATATAGTTTCCTTCAAACTGCACAACTGTTATTTGGGTCGATTGCTAGTTAGCTCATAACTATTCAGCCTTATGTGTAGTTAGTGGAGTAAAGCAGTGACATTGTGAACGTTTGTATATGTAACATATACGAATAAAAGAAGACATAAAACCGCGGGACTCCAAGAGGTAATTTCTTCAAGGGAAATTAAATACCGTGTTCAAAATATGTTAAGAAGGTAGCACCAGAGGAACTTACCAACGTGGTGGGCGCGGTGTTGTTGAGAGTCCAGTCTGGGCTTGGGGAGTGTTGGGTATTAAGGCTGGTGGGTGTGCTGGAGAGCGAGGACCAGGGATCTTGGTCCTCATCCTGACCAGGCACGGTGGACTCTGGTTGGATCTGTGTTTCTACTCTTCTGCCCTGGTTTTCCTTCCCAAACTGGAGGTCCTGAAGGTCCTGAAGGTGGCTGAGATCGTCGACTCCTACCACTCCGTTCAGGCTGTGGGAGCTTTTAGGGCTGTTAAGTGAAGAAGTCCAGGGATCGTTTTTGGCACCGTATGCATGGCTGGTTTGTGTAAGTGGCTGAGGTTTAGTGATACTGGGTTCTTTGTTCGGGGGTCCAGACCGGGCCTGGTTTTCAGACAAGGCCCGTCTCTCAAGTGTCTCTGTGTGAACTCGAAGGTTTGAGCTGGTTTCGCCATTGGCTATGTTTATAGTTCCGTTAGCATGGCTAGCGTGACTGTTGGTTCTAAGCTGGTGGTTCTGGTTTTGTGTCTGGCTTTGATTCTGATTCTGTCTATGGCTCTGGGTCTGGTTTTGGTTCTGCGAGGATGTGGGTGCCGATGACTCACGGCATTGTTTGTATTTGGCGTGCAGGAGCTCTTGCGACAGATGAAGACGCTCCTGAATCAAACGCGAGATGTCCTGGACAGCTTCGACGATCATAGAACCTTCTTTTGAATCAGGTGACAGCAGAAGCCGCCTACAGGACGTGGGTCTGGGCGAAGTCCTGGACTCATCCGGTTCGCCTCGGTCCACTCGAGACCGGCTCCTGGGGCTCAGAGGAGTTTGAAAGGAAGATGTCTGGCTCCACTCTCCGTTCCTTGACCCACTTCTGTCGTTTGTCTGGAGACTGGGAGGATCTTTGGTCTTCTTAAATGGCCCTTCATCCCCTGGAGATGTGAAGAGAGCGTCGGGAAGAAGATGAGGTGATGTCGGGTCGCAGAAATTCAGCCTCTGGGCGATGCGAGCGATTACTTCCTGCCTCTCCTGGAGCAGCGAACCAATCAAGGGGTTCGTTTCAACTGAGGAAGAGCGAGGACTCGGGCTGGGGTTTGAAAACAAGGGATTTGAGAGCGATTTGAAATCACGTGTCGGAGACGAAGACGGTGAAGGCAATTCCACACTCGTCGTCTTTCCTGAGCTATCCAAGACGCCATTGGTTCTGGAGAACAGTAGCTTTGCGGCTTTGCCAGGTAGGATGGGTGATTCGGGGCATTTACGCTGGTTCAGGGGGCTGGTTCGATCATGAGAGGGTAACGGGGAGCGTCTGCATAAAAGAGGTGAACTCTGGAGTCTGAAGGGGTTCGGAGGGTCACTGACGGTTTGACCCCGGCTGTACGCACCCGCTAACGGCCCCTTCGCAGGTTCAAGGGTACGTTTGCCAAGGAAAGAGAGGTCGGAGTGGATGCTGCACTTCAACACGGGGTATTTGGGCTGGCGGGGCAACGACTGAACCCGCACCTTCAGCGCTACGCTGTGGGACACGTTGGGCACTGGAAAGGCGTGCTCCGAGGGCGACTGGGAGAAATTCCATATCAGCTCTTCATCGGCTGCACTTATTCTGGGAAAGTAAAGGAAACGCAGACTTTTGATAGTATCTGGATTAAAACTGAAAGGATCATAAGGACCATTTACCGTATGGACGCCATTAGCGACGTCAACGTCAGTCTACAACGTAGTGTTCAGTCAGTTCGCAAAACAAATGGCACCAAATTAACACATAATCTGATGTACAAACACGTAAGTGCACACACACACACACACACACACACACGCAGAGTGTGTTACCTATAGAGGATGTTTCTGGGCACGATGCCATGAGAGGCGCTGAGCCAGGCACTCAGCTGAGAGAAAAACACGTAGGAACGTACAGCCAAGAGCAGAGTCTTCTCCTCGATAAACCGATCCCCACTCCTGAACAATGCACACAGAAACCATTAGATTTGATTAGATTAGATTAGATATACAGTACACACTCTTTTCCTCCTTGTTTCTGTGCTTTTAAATCTTAAACGTGTGGCGTATTGAACGGAAATGTCTCGCGCTGAACAAAGACGGTAGAAGTAACAAGAATGACCCATGGGAAGTGAACACAAGGGTGAAGAAACAACTGATAAGCACAATAGAAACAATAAGAAGGACCCATGGCAAATGAACATGGGTTAAATAAACAAAAATGACCCGTAAGAATTTTTAAACAAGGGGTAAGTGATGTAAATGACCCATACCAATGGATGGGATAAGCAAGGGGTAAGCCAAACAAACACATGGATAAAGATGCTAAAATGACCCAAATCCAGCAATTATATTGCTTTCACTCCTCATGTAGTAATAATAATAATAATAATAGGAAGAAGAAGAAGAATGTGATGGTAAAGTGTATATCTTACTGTCTCGGAACAGGCTGTAGTGTCCATCTCTCCAGCAGCAGAGCGTCCTGTTTAATCGCCGGGTCGTTCAGGTCCGTCGCCAGACCCTCGTCGCTGTAGCAACAGTCAGGCAGCAGCATCACTTCGATCATGATAGGGATGTGATTTCGCCATAGTAACATGACCTCTGACCTCGTCCTCCTCGCCTGGCGACACTGTCGACGCCCAACAAACAACCACAAAACCTTTAATGCTTCCTCAGAGAACAATCCGTATCTGCGGTACGGTTAAACTTCGCGCTCTTCACCTGAGGCAGTTTGTCGCTGCATTCGTGTTTGGTGAGGACCGGTCCACCGGACTGCGCGGGGGGGCAGTGCAGGCCCTCGGTTCGACCCTTCACGGAACATTCCGGCGTCCGGCCCTCTGTGATCAGGAGCGTGAGGGACACCAGGAACTCCTCGGCGTCATACTCAAAAAACTCCTCCGCCGCTTCTGGAAACAAAAAGACACACACACACACACACACACATTAGGTTTCAGTCCAAAGAAATGTTCTGAAGGGGTGCAACAAGATGACATCATCATCTCTCACACACACATCATCTGACACATCCAAACACACACAGTCTGTTTCTATCATAACATTATATAATATTATCTTCAATATGAGGCAGTGTTTTATTTATTTGTTTATTTGATTAATATTATTGTTGATCTCAGATTTGCACAACAGAGTCACAAACAAGGAATTTAAACACTTCTTCTGCTTTCCATAACAGTTACAGGTCAAATCAAGAACTCTACCAGGAACTGTGCGATTGCCCTTCATGAGAATTCCTCTTTTATTTATTTATTTTTTAATCAAAAACTTCCTGAACTGGTTGTCGAACACTTTAAAAGATTCCTGTAACTCTTCATTTCCTGCAAAGGTTTTCCGAACTCTTTATTTCATCACGTTTCTGGAAGCCAAAACCTTCCAGAATTCATTTCCAGCTCTTTATTTAATCAAAAAGGTTCCAGAGCTATTTATTTAATCAAAAAAGGTTCCAGAATTTAATTAGTCAAAAAGGTTCCAGAGAATTTATTTAATCAAAAAGGTTCCAGAGAATTTATTTAGTCAAAAACGTCCCTAAACTCTTTACTTCCTTGAAAGCTTCCATAACATTTTGTTTTGATTGAAAGGTTCTAGAACTCTTTTTTTGCATCAAAAGTTACACAACTCCTTATTTCCACGAAGGGTTCCTGAACTCTTAATTGCCTCAAAACCCAGATTATTTCATTAAGAGATTCAGGAACTAATTTGAAACAGGTTTAGCGAGTGTTAGAAAATAACTCAAAACTGCACATCTACAGTACACACTTCACTCAGTCACTGTCTGAGAATGTACTGCTTTTATCTCTCTCTCTCTCTCTCACACACGCACACACACACACACACACAGCTGATTTCACAGTTCCAGTGAAGCCAACATCTTGCCATCTGTGTGAGAGAGAGAGAGAACACGCCTGCAGGCCTCCAGCTGTTTTGGTGATCGTACTCGGTCAATGTGGGAGGAAAATGTGTGGAATGTAGTAAAGTAGGACAGATCACTGACACTGAAACAGCTCGCGCTCTCACACACTCTCAGATGGAATGGAGAGAGAATAAAGAGGGAATAAAGAGAGGGATGGTGACAGAACGAGTGTTTATAGCTGCTATAGCATAAGCAAGAACAGGAACTAACCCGCTTCATGGAGAACGTATGCTGTGTCGTTCTTTAATCAATAACAGTAATATAATATAATAATATAATCTGAAACTGCTGTTGGAGGAAAGCGATCAGCTTCAGGGTGGCAGTGACTCCGCCTTTTCACCCCGCCCAGCTGTTGATTACGTTACTTTAGTAGAACCGCACACCCTGTATTTATTCCATTATCCCTCACACCACATGAGTCATTTTATAGTTTATATTTCACTCAGATTGCCCACGTCACTTCTCCACGTTTTCTCCTGTACGCTCGTCTCGACACGTGTCAGACGTGTGCACGAATCAGCGCTTTCCTGGATCTGATCAAACCGAGAAACAACCCGAGCTCGTGATTTTTAATACGGTGATTAAAAATGTTTATTTATATTTTCCTTTTAATGTTTTATAGAACGTGTGTCATCGGCAGATGGAGTTATAGTCATCGTGATTAAGGTCATCTCTCTGAGAGATCGTCATGGACTGACCGTGTGTGTGTGTGTGTGTGTGTGTGTGTGTGTGTAGGAAATTGTGATAAATTAGGTCATAAAACACTGAGATATCATGATCAACGTGATTAGTTTACATCTCCTCTATTTCAGTGTAAGATATTTGTTACCATTTCTTTTTTTTTAACGTGATAAATAAAGTAAATGTATTTCTGTAGAAATTAAAGAACATAATTTATTTATTTATTTACATGTTCCACAACGTGGCCTGTCCCGGAGCGGCGTGTCCCAGAGCGAGGTCACGACCCGACCTCGTCACACACTGGATTATTATTTGGAACCGGACGGACTGGACCTGAGGTGCAGTGCGATTTAGTCTGGAATGCAGCCGTGACATGTTTCAGATATCACCACAACACGATATTCCAATTAAAACTGGCTTTAGACTAAAATAGCACGCTGTTCAAATGATCCAACTGCATTGTTGTACTGGTTACACCGGATCCACTTCGCTACACTAAACAGCGGCGTCGCATTGCGTAACGAAAACAAAGGCGTCGATTACGTGGCATTACGATTACGCTAATATTACACGCGGTAATAAAATGAACCGGGTCTCACGTCAACGTTATAAGACCAACAGCACACCTAACACAAGTGCAGCAACAAACAAAGAAAATAATAACAATAATAATAACAACAACACAAAAACACGATAAACAATCAATCAATCCGTGACGTTTCAAAATGTGATACACAAGTGGACTTTTACTCCGACTGATGTACGCTCGTCCGAAACTCATCCTAAACGCTAATCACTAATTAATAAACGAATGCACGGCCACGGCGTGATGTTGTGTGGTGTTCTGACCCCTAACTACAGCGTGTGTATACCAGGATTCACTGAAACCACTGCTGCTGGTCTGTTTTATTTAGAATATAGATACTGGACAAGTCTACATGAACACTTTATTATTAATTACTGTATATAAAATATTTTTCCTTGAACCGAATGCACATTTCACGTTAGCTTCAGGCTTGTACTGTACACAATATGATACAATTTCCATTCTTAACGCAAGGATTCGATATCTGCTGAAACGATACGATACGATCCTCAGATCGATACGTGACCCGCTTTGTTCAGAATCTAGAGTAGGATTGTTCACGATAATTCGGTTTAAACTGTTTACACTTTGGCTTAAAAACATGAATGACTTTTCATTAAGCAGTAACGTCACACACACCACAGATCTTAACCGCTTTCTACCAATATTGCTAAACAGTTTCCATGCTTTACACAGCAGAAATACAGTTCGTGCGTGGCTCCGCCCACACAAGACTAACTACATATGCTCTGCAATGCTATAGTATAGTACAGTATAGTATATATAAAATAGTCACAATACATCATCAAAATAGTGTTATTCTTTCTAAATAAAGCCAAAAGTGTTAAAAACGTTCATGTGCTTCATTTTACTTCATTTTGTTTATCTAATGTATTAAATATCTTTTTTTTTTTAACTCATGTTATAAACGCATTCAATCTATTTTGGTGATGTTTTTGGCACTCCACCCCAGTCTCTCTCTCTCTCTCTCTTCCCTCTCTCACACACACACACACACAGAGCTGGCACACATGAACGTGTCCACTTTTCCAGTTTCCACCACCCTGGTGTTAATTTTAGCCGCCGCCCGTCAGCTGGTCGTCACGGGCGTCCATGGTCACTGCCGGACTAAAATAAACGTCCAGCAAAACCACAGAATTGCACGAAAGACTGAAACACACAACATTGTTAGCTAACGTGGCTAACAAGTAATGGATGCTTACAGCTAGCAGTTTAGCATCACAGACTTCCTTATGAGCACACCTTCTATTCAGAATTCATTTCAGGGTTGAGTAGGAGGTGCAATCTAAATTTCAAGGGCAAGAGTTGTATATTAGAAGTAATATTGTATATTTTTAATACAGACAAATGTTGCTGTTTCATGAAACCTAACAAGGTCACTGTGTGTTTTAACCAGTCAATATTTGAAGTCCACACTAAACCACAGGTGAACACACTCTGTCTGCCATGAAAACAGAACAGTGTGTGTGTATGTGTGTACTGACCTATTTTGTGTGTTTTTCCTTCTTTCTTTTTTTTTTAAACAGCTGAGTCTTTTCCAAGAAAGAAAAACCAAACCACACCACACCACCAGGGGGCACTAGTGATCCCAAACTTTACTGAACTATTATTAAAGCAAAGCTCCATTGTGCATTATAAATATGAGACTTAAAGTATATGTATGAGTCAAAGTATATATAACGAGTAGATATAATGTATGAGATTTCTGTATGCTGTATTTTGCAAAGACGTGTGGATTTCATGTTAAATTGAATTATTTTTATGCCATTATCTGTAAATTAACACACAACTCCATATCTGTTCAATTCTCAAAGCACATTCCCATAACAAGACACAAAATTCCTAAAATATCTGAATTCCCTGGGAAGAAAAGTGAAGTCGTCTCGACATTAGGCCATAGCAACAAAATGTAAAGAGCATATTTTATAATCGTATTTAAGAAATGTAAAAATGTCAGATATGTTGCAGTCATCTGGTTTTTACTTCTGATTTCTTCTGTTTTTTATCATCATTATAATGCAGCCCTGAAACAAAGATATAACCGCAACCAAAAAAGCAACGTACAACAACGTAACTAATCACCAGACAGCACGACTTCGTTAGCTTTAAAAGTAGATAACATTTGTGTCAGAGATCGCTCAACTGACGAGCTTCGCATTTCAGAGCATTTATCTGATTTTTGAGGCAGATTCCTGATAACACACCCCTGATCACCTGGTCTCCGTCAATATCAGACTTTATCCTGAGGTACAGTCAGCACTGGAAAGGTCAGAGAGGTGAGTGCTATTTCTCAAAGTGTACAGGACATCAGAGCGTCTGGTTTAAATCCAGAGTGTTAATTAATACCCTTTAAAGTCTCATTATGCGTTCACTTTTTTCTTTCAACATCTTAAAACAACTTCAAAACAACTTCTGATAACCTTAAACCTTACATTTTCCTCAGTACACTTAACCCCTATCCTCAAACCCTCAAAAACATTGACCCTTAACATTTACCTCAGTACACTTAACCCCATGCTCAAACCCTAAAACAACCTTAAACCTAAACATTTACCTTAGTACACTTAACCCCTATCCTCTAACCCTCAAAAACAACCTTAAACCTAAACATTTACCTCAGTACACTAAACCCCTATCCTCAAACCCTAAATAAACAAGCTTAACCCTAAAAACAACCTTAAACCTAAACATTTAGCTCAGTACACTTAACCCCTATCCCCTAACCCTCAAAAACAACCTTAAACCTAAACATTTACACTTAACCCCCATCCTCTAACCCTCAAAACTAAACATTTACCTCAGTACACTAAACCCCCATCCTCAAACCCTAAAAAAACAAGCTTAACCCTAAAAACAACCTTAAACCTAAACATTTAGCTCAGTACACTTAACCCCTATCCACTAACCCCTGACCTCTACCTCAGTAAAACACCCTAACCCAAATTTAACCTTATAAAAGGCACTTAAATGAGTTTTTCAGTGTGTGCTATTAATAGCCTCCATTCTCCTCCTATACTCTCTCGTCTCTTGAGAGGAATGCTTAAGCTTCGCTTTTCTCTGACATTTAAAACGTATTTTCACAAGAAGTGTCTGATAAACAAACTGTGATGAAACGAAATCAAACAGAAATAAACAGCTTTATCAGCTCTTCTCTGCGTCTTTGTTCACTCAGATCACGCGAGATCTCCGTCAGCTGTTCACTCGGAACGAGACTTTGGGTGCACGTGGCCTGACTCCGCCTCCTGTCCTACCTCACATGACTGACATCTGGTGTGAACTCTGCTGATTGGGCACAGCTGGTCTCTTAGCCCCGCCCCCCATGGGCTAAAATAGCTTTACTGTGCTGTTTCCTTTTGTGCAGGGGGAGCGTTACATTACATTTACATTTATTCACTTAGCACACGCTTTTATCCAAAGCGACTTACAAATGAGAAACAATGTTACAGACGTGTAGTGTACATCATTTTAATTAAATAATAAATCTAAAAAAAAAAAAAAAAAACACAGTAAGAGCTGGGGTTAGTGTTTGGGGTTCAGTGGTTATGCACACACACACACACACACACACGTGGAGATAAGAATATAAAATATTCAACATTTTTATTTTAAACTAATAAAGTCTCAGTGTTTCATTGAGTGAAAACACAGAGCTTCTGGATTTACATATAGATCACCGTGGTGTTGTTTTTTTTACTTATTCGACTACAAGAATACACAAGACAATAAAATGTCCTCACAAAGACAGAACAAGAGTGTGTGTGTGTGCTGTACTTTCTTTTGTATGCTCTTGCTGTCACTGTGAGCTGTGTGGGCGCTTTGTGCAAGAGGGAGTGTGTATATGTGTGTGTGTGTGTGTGGTGAGAGAGAGAGAGACAAGACAGTCCTGCACATTCTTACAGGGAACTCCTCCCACAGAGAAAGAAAAATAGAGGAGGAGCTGTGTACTGAGGTGAAGAAGGAGAACAGAGAAAAACAGTAGGGGCAGAAATAATGAATTCACGTGAGAAACACACACACAAAGAGAGAGAGAGGGGAAAGAGTGTACCTCTTTCTCCTCCTCCTCCATGTCCCGCTCATCTGGGTGAAAGGTAACAATTTCTGGGTGAGACACACAATACACAAAAGCACAGCAGTTCGTGTTCTCTCTCTCGCTCTCTCTCTCTCTCTGTCTCTCTCTCTCTCTCTGTGTCTCGGTCTGTGTCTCTCGCCCACTCTCTCTCTCTCCTCCATGCTGTGTTCACCAAACAAATCCTGACAGATTAACCAGGCAAGAGACGCACAACAAAAGCTCATTTGCATCGAGCTGAAGGGAATCTCATGCTGACACACTCTCACGCTCTCTCACTCCCTCTCTCTCTCACACACACACACACACACACGCACTAAACATGTACAAACTCTATAAAACATGCTGCATGGGTTACTTCATTGCAGTGTCCATCATGTTGACTGAAAAGAAATATTCCCTTATCCTTTATCTCCTTTCACCTTAACCCTTTGCCCTCATTGTCTTTCTTCCTTTCTCTGTTGTTCCTTAGCTACACCTCTCTTCTTTTCTTATTAAAAACAAAAACATAATGGGCGAGTTCCTCCTGCACACTTAAGTTTCTAGATCTACAAGCTCTTGCTCATGTCCTGAAGTTACTTCTCCTCTCTCTCCTGAGGTCTACAAGTTACTTCTCTCTCTCCTGAGGTCTAGAAGTTACTTCTCTCTCTCCTGAGGTCTACAAGTTCCTGCTCTTGTCATGAGGTCTACAAGGCCATACTCGTAGGCATCACCCACTGTACTATGACCAGGGTCTGAGAGTTCAGTATGTTTGATTGGGCAGGAGGTCAGTAATTGGTTGTGGATGAGCCCATCATTTAATTTAATTTTGATTAACCTTACTTCAGTGTCACTCAGTACTGACAAACCGAGTCAGAGTGGAACCCCAAATTCTCACCGGATGGGTCACGGTAATGGTGCGTAGCGACCGTCTGTTTAATCCACACCACACACACTCCACACACAACAACAGACTTCAGTTTTAACGGAAAAACTAGCACACAACCGTACTGTATAAAAATTTCACGTTGGTGATAAACTACAGTCATGATCATAATGTGCAACAAATGTGTGTGTAAGAGTTTAAAAGGTGGTGTGTGTGTTCACCTTAGTTCTCCATATATTCAATAGAAACCATGAACCTCTGACTATGTGATGTAAAAATAACTGCTGCTGTTGGCCAGAGGAGTCTCTGTTATTGCCAATGTTTGTCCTCCTAAATCCATCCTGAGGAGCTCCTCCTCGCTCTTAACCTCTGGACGTGTGTGTGTGTGTGTGTGTGTGTGTGTGTGTAAACCCAGCGCCAAACACAGCGGGCCATACTGTTCCTTTGGCTCAGGAGTAAGTTTACAAATCACACCAGAACATTTTGTTATGCTTCTGTTCTTCAATCAGTGTGTGTGTGTGTGTGTGTGTGTGTGTGTGTGTGTGTGTGTGGTTTTAGAGTCCAGGTAAAATGCAAACTGAAAAATAAAAGTTAATGATCGGTGTGTGTTTGTGCTGATTTTATTATAGAATACATTATGCAATGCTCTGTGAGCCGTGTGTGTGTGTGTGTGTGTGTGATTGCACTCAGCCACATGCCGAACTAGCGCTGTAGCACAAAATTACAGGCAACTCCTACACAATAAAACTGCTCACTACAGGCAGTCGGAATAAATTTAAACGTGTGTGTCTATCTAACACACACACACACACACACACACACACACACACAGCTTACCGTAAACGTATACAAAATGCATAGTTTAGGTGCAGAATCTATAGACGTGTGTGGTGGAGTGTGATAAGGCTTCTATAGTCAATGTTGAACAACAACCACAAGCACCTCTGCATTTTCTCTCTCTCTCTCTCTCACACACACACACACACAAGATTTTTCCATTAGTGCGTCAATTACACTGAACCAAAAACACACAAAAAAGCAATTACTGCAGGTTATTATTGCATGCATGCTAGTCAGCTAACTATCGATGATTGAGCCAACTAAATAGAAAATAGAATGTATTATTTAAAATAAATAAACAAAATCAACCAAAAAAGGAAATAAACAGTATATTTCAACAAAAAGAGTTCAGTCCTTCACCCTTTCAGCTGTGAACTCAGTCTCAGCAAACATTAGTGCTAACTCGGGATGAACACTTAAACACACACACACACACACACACTCACTTAAACATAAATAAACAGTGGACCATAATTGGTGTGTGTGTGTGTAAATAGTGATGTAAAAATACTCAGGCGAGATGATTGAGATCACTGAGGTGCTCATTTTGCCTTGTTTAGATCCAGCACACTGCACTGCTATTTAAATCCATGCTAACTGTTCTCAGTATGGTTAGCAGTCGATGCTAAGTGTAATTAAAGTGCAACCCGAGTCTTTTCGACGCGATCCAACGCCACATCGGAGGTAAACATTGATATTTCCGACTGTCCTGTGTTATTTTCTGCGGTCGCCGTGTCTATACGTCGGCTATATTTGATTTAAAAGAAGATTAAATAACAGTCTATGCTAGCTAGCTAAATGACAAGCCAGATTAGGCTTAGTATCCATATTTCCCAGTTGCCTAGCAACAGTGCTCTCATGACTTTAATCACCTGAACAGCTTACTTAGCGGTGAAAATAATGACCACGTAAGACCATAGGTTTGTTTCTGTGTCGTAGTCTTTTATCTGGTGGAAAAAAAACCCAAAAAATCCAAACATTTCTTTTTAAACCCACACTGTGTTTATGACGTCATGTGCTACTGTTACTCAAATGATATATTTTATACGTGTTCAATTTTCAGGCCGCAAAATCAGTCAGGCTTTTATCCAGTCTCGTGCCATAGCTTATGATAATGCAATATTTATTTAAAAAATAATTACATCTATAGCTGTAAAGGGTGTAATGGGAGACGCATGAACCTTTGCAGTGACTCAGAATTCATGCTAGTCATTCATGCTAGCTAGTTTTACTCAGCATTCATGTTCGTCATTCATGCTAGCTAGTTTTACTCAGCATCCATGCTAGTCATTCATACTAGCTAGTTTTACTCAGCATTCAAGTTAGCTCCTTTATTTCTGGCCGATCAGCTACATTAGGGTTAAAGTTGGATATCTGGTCCGCGATTAACTTTTCCCTTTAACACAGTGCTGTCTCCCATCAGATAAATATGCTCTCATTGCTAGTCAAATCAGCATGCAAAGTGTGCAGTGATGTAATCGGAGTGCAGATTTGTTTAGAGAGCTTCACAAGGCATGAACAAGTGTGTCAAGAACCTCACAGTGTGTGTGTGTGTGTGTGTGTGTGTAAGAGTGTGTGTCGACACATAGCCAGTTCTGTGGTTCACAGTAACATAAGGTACATCACGTCTCTGCATGTGCTGACAGAATGTCAGTTATTAATCCTGGATAAGTTTCACTAAGCATTCATGCTAGTCATTAACCCTGGCTAGTTTTCCCTCAGCTTTCATGCTGGTCACTTTTAGATAGCATTCATGCTAGTCATTAACCCTGGCTAGTTCTGGTCATTTTTAGATAGCATTCATGCTAGTCATTAACCCTGGCTAGTTCTGGTCATTTTTAGATAGCATTCATGCTAGTCATTAACCCTGGCTATTTATTCCTTAGCATTCATGCTAATCATTTTTATTTTAGTGGGGTTTTTTTTCAACCAAATTGAATCCAATCATTTCAAAAACTCGATTTCAGTCAAATTTTAAAATAGATAAATAAATAAACAAACAAACCGAGTCACTTTTTTGAACTGAATCATTCTACATTTGGAAAACTTTTTTTCAGTTGAGAAAAAAAAAAAAGACTGAATTGAATCTCCATATTGAATCGAATCTAACTGAATCATTCTAAATTGATAAAAACTTCACTCATCATCATTTAAAAAAAAAAAAAAAACCTTTTGGAATCAAAACATTAAAAAAAAAAAGGTACAAAATTCGCTGAATCAAATGACTGCTGAATTGTAAACCACTGAGTTGAATCACGGTCTTGAATTAAACCGAATCATAATAAATATAGTAAACTTGCTTTCATCTGAATCCTGAACCATGGAACTGAATCACTTTTTAGAGATCTGGATTGAATTGAACTTGGCTTCCGTCGAGTCAAAAACCAACACGTCATGAATCAAATCATTTTCCGTTGAATCCAAAACCAGTCGATTCAATTCTCAGTCAGAGTAATTGGTCCACATTAACGCCGAAGAGTTTGTTTGGGGAAAAAGCACCATGACAGGATTCTATGGAGTCACCTATAGGGATGAATATGAGTGCTCTCTAGCTGTCATGAGAGAGAGAGAGAGAGAGAGAGAGAGAGACACGTCGTGTCCTCAGATAACTGCTGTGGATCAGTATGATGTCATCGCTCTCTCGATGGAAAGCAGAGCAGCAGTACCGCAGTGCTCCTTTTTATTCCTCTCCCTCCTCCTCAAACACGATCACGATGCAACACACAACTACATCACTCAGTGTTTACTCTTTTTCATAGGCTGTCCATCGAACGAGGGGGCGGGGCAATAAACAGGAAGTGGTTATACACTGAAAGCTCATTTTGTTGTTTGTTCCGAGTTTAAACAGAGTGACGCCGTGCTTCGGTGGAGACGAGGAAGTTGCAGTGCTACGGGTCCCCCAGATCCCTCAACCTACACGTGACCTTTGACCTTTCCTCAAACGCGTTCTGACGTTTACTACGTAATGTAGCGTGTGGGCACACAGAGGACACGGTGACGTAACACTGCCATGGCCAAGGACAATGAGGATGTGTGTGTGTGTGTGTGTGTGTGTGTGTGCGTGTTCTACATCACGCTGGTACGTCTTCTCACTCTAAAGGAGACCGGTGTATTTCTCAGCCTACGACATGTTTTCACACTGTATATCATTTTCTCGGACTGTAATGCAGCTGCTAATCACCACCGCGTGATCGTTTCTATAGTAACAGCTCATTCACAGGCGGACGCTCCACGTAAACAGTGTGTAACCGATATGGTGAAGTTTTCTGTAAGGAGACGTTTATGTAATGTTTATGGAAGGAGTCTCCAGTTGCAGAGGTCAAGCTGTAACGTTGAGTTTTCTGACATCTTCAAGACGAAGGAGTTTACGCTTCTTTGTGGTTTCTATGGTAACATGACACGCTGAAACTTCTTGTGTTATTAACAGGAAGAGAGGGAATAAAGAGAGAGAATAAAAAGAGAGAATAAAGAGAGGGATGGTGACGGAACGAGTGTCGATAGCTGCGATAACGTAAGCGAGACGTTGTCTGTAACTTCAAACAGATGACGAAGTGCATGTTGTTTTTTAACAGATAGAAAATTGTAATCATAGATAAACTGATGTGGTAGAAGAGGAAGAAAAGGCTTGGGGATGTGCTGTTATGGGAAAATAATCAACCTCTGGGTGGAAACAGCAGGATACGGAACGCTGCTAGACGCATAGATGGAAGGATTTTAGCGCTCGGTCCCATTTCTGTTTATTTTCCTCAGTTACAGATGAAGTGAGTGAATAAGCAGAATAAACTGATTAGCTGCTTTAATTTGCGTAACAGAGAGCAGTGTGTGTGTGTGTGTGTGTGTGTGTGTGAGCAAGAGAGAGAGAGAGAGAGAGAGAGGGAGAGAGAGAGAGAGAGAGAGAAAGAGACTTTGAACAGTGCAAGCTCTGTGTACATCAGCGTAATGCCCTCTTTGTGTTTTTCTATTTACTCAACATGAACAAAGTCTTCTCACTGACCCACATCTCTCTCTCACACACACACACACACACACACACACACAACACACACGGTCACAGAGGCCATAATGACTCTGCACAGGACAATTTCATGAACACACACACACACACACACACACACACGTCATTGTGCATCTTGAGCCTGGTTCAGGACGTAATTATAGCAGTGTATTCAGGTCACTAAACGAAGCCGTCTTTCTTCTCTCTCTCTCTCTCTCTCTCTGTTCTCTCCATTGTCTGATCATCCATTCTTTTGGTTTTCCGTCTGTACATTCGTCTAACCACTTATATATTAATCTATCCATCCATCCACTCGTGCATCTCTCATTCTATCCAACTATTCATTCATTCACAAATCCTATCCATCCATCCATGTATATATTTAGTCTATCCATCCATCCTTCAATCTATCTATTCTACTCAAGCATTTACCGATCCCATCGATCCATCACGGTAACTATCTACCCATCTGTCCATTTACTTATGAACCATTTACAGAAAGTCCAACAGTTCAGCTGCTAAAGTACTTCGTTTTTTCTTTTCTTTGTTCCCTTCTTTTGTCATCTCCTCACTTCTTCTTCTTCTTCTTCTTCTTCTCCTTCGCTGACGGACAGAAAACAGAATAAAACTCAAATGAATGAGCTCTGGAGGTGTATTTGTTTGTGTAGGCACTGTTTATCAATCTATAAAAGTTGTCTGCTAAACTCTCTCTTATTTTCAGTGTTGTTTTTCAGCTGAAAGCCTGCACTCTGTGTGTGTGTGTGTGTGTGTGTGTGTGTGTGTGTGTGTGTGTGTGTGTGTGTGTGTGTGTGTGTGTGTGTGTGTGTGTGTGTGTGGTTTTGTAACAAATCTGTCTCAGTCTGCTCGTTACCTCCCTAAACTTTCCGCTCACGAATAAAGAGGGGCAGACCGAGAACTCACATAGCAACAAGGGCTGCGCTCTGATTGGACGGAGGCCTCTTGGCAAAACCTGAGAACTACTTCCTGTGTGTGAGGGGCGAGAGAGAGGAGAGAGAGAGAGAGAGAACAAATCCCCTCTGTGATCTCAGGCATAGAACTCTTGACACACACACCAGGCCGTGACGGGCTAACTAACCTCCAGAGAACCTGTGTGTGTGTGTGTGTGTGTGTGTGTGTTAAACAAGTACTTCAGCCAAAAGTGAAATCTCTACATCGACTGAAGAAATAATCAGACCACAAGTACCACAGGACTCTCATTGTAGCCGATCTCTAGATTCGTCACTTCACCGTTTTCACGACTAGTTCGTAAAGAATTGAGAAAATCTTAACTCGAACGTCATTTTGTCGCAGAAATCGCAGCTCCGCGTCACGCGTGTACGTAGAAAGCGATCACGCTTTGCCGCTCGCTAGCGTGCATGTCGGGTACGCTGGAGGGAAAACAAATTAAAAAAATCGACTTTAGAGCATTTAGTGGTGCGGTAACAAATCTTCCCAATCGGAATTAGCGTCTCAGAGAAGCTTCAACTGTTTCAAGCCTCGTGCTGCAGAGTTCAGAGCCACTTTAACGAGGTTAAAATCGGCGAGACGGCTAGCGTCGTGGGAATTTATCGTGCCGCCCCGGCGCTGGACCAACCCGCTGGAGAAAGCGAGGGCGCTCAGGTTAATGAAGTCAGGCGCTGGGAAAGCCGCACGCGATAAATCTAACCGGAAGGATTCCGTCCTTCAGAGCGCTCCTCGGACATTAACGGTTAAAAGGTCCGAGTCAGAAATAGCCGCCGCGTTGAGGTGAAGTAAAACGGAGCGAGTGCCGTCCCCTCGTTTATAATCCCCACAGTGTCTTTAGCTCTGTGACCTCCGACTGAGACAAAAGGCATCACGGGAAATCAATCCTCCGCAAATTAAATCCCCCCTGGAGAGAGTTTTCGCGGTGTGCTGCCTCAGGCTGAGGGCGGGGTTTAGAGAGAAATGAGGGAGTGGGAGACGGAGAGATAAAGAGAGAGAGAGAAAATCTATTTTCTGTCACACTAATGCTGATTATGTAATAGGATCAAAATCATGTAGGAGGAACTGCAGAGTGGAGTAGCAGGGGAGCGAGAGAGAGACATTAGTTCCATCCATAGGAATAGGATGATGTCAGAGTATATATTTATAGTAATGTAATTATCCAATCAGCCAATCATGTGGCACCAGGACAACGCGTCACGTCAAGCAGATGAAGGTTAATGTTGACATCAAACATCAGAAGTGAGGAATTATCTCAGGGCGATAGATGGACGGAAAGATAAAATCCAGCGAGCGATTGCTCTGCGGCAGAAACACCTCGTCGATGAGACGTCAGACGACCAGACTTCCTGGAGCTGACGGGAAGGCTACGGTAACCAGAAATAACCACTCTTTACAACCGTGACGAGCAGAAACGCAACTCCACACGCTTTAACGATAGCAGCAGAAGACCACACCGGGTTCTTCAGGTCTGTATCTGCGTGATTCTGCAGGCACCAGGTGCTGCTGCCACGTGATTGGTCGAGTAGTTAATCGTGTTAACAATGTGAAGGTGTTCCTAATAAAGTGGCCAGGTTGCATGTGAAATAAAACGGCAGCTGTGTTTACGCAAACGATAACCTGACTAAAGGTCATGTGTGCAGCGTGCACACACACACACACACACACTCTCACACACTCTCTCACACACTCTCTCACACACTCTCTCACACACTCTCTCACACACTCTCTCACACACACTCTCACACACACTCACACACACTCACACACACTCACACACACTCACACACACTCACACACACTCACACACACACTCACACACAAGGCCCTGTTCTCTTACAGTCAGGTCAGATTGAGCAATCTTAGTCTGACTACATTCACACTTTCCCCCGTTTCCTTCCGCTCCACTGTTTCATCTGTTAAAGGCGACCACATTTGAACTCGAGGTTTATAAAATCCTCTGATTAATTCGAATTTCACTGCAATTCTATCGTGATTTTATTGCGAACACACACCGAGAGATTTATGTCTAGATCAGAGTCTGACGTTTCAGTCAAGATATGATATCGGGTCATGAAAAGCGGCATTTTACACCAAAATAAAACGCCACTTGCTGAGGTCATAGACTCTATTCCAACTCTACTCTATTCACGTCCTCCTGTACTTTCTACTCATATTCTATTCTACTCATTTTCATGTTCTCCACTTTATTCTATTCATATTCTACTCTTCATCTTCTCTACTCTAATCATATTCTACTCTACTAGACTGTTCATATTCTATGCTACTCTTTGCTAACGCTTTACTTTATTCCATTTGCTTTCATGTTGTACTCTACTCAATGCTACTGTACTCCATTTTGTTGTATTCTATGCTACTCTATCCAACTCTATTGATATTCTTACTCCACTTTGACCCCTATTCTACACTTCTCCTCATATTCATGCTCTACTCTATTCTATTCTACTCCATTCTGTTCTATTCATATTCGACATGATTACACTTTACTCTGCTGTAGTCGAGTTCACTTTATTAATACGCTACTATATCCTACTCTACTGTATTCGACGTTTTTCTATTCACAATCCACACTACTCTAAATCAACCCCAGTCTACCCGTCATATATTCTTCTCCATTCTATTAACATGCTATTCTATTCATATTCGACTCGACTCTATGGCATACTAGTGCATTTTATTTATGTTACTGTACTCCATTCTAGTCACATTATATATTCTACTCCATTATATTATATTCTACTGTACTGTACTGTCTTCTAACCAAGTGGAGGTGATGGTCACGTGATCAGGTTTGGTACTCCTTTTGTACACCTTAATAAAACAAAAACAAATAATTACGGCAAAGCACACGCACTCTGAACGTGACACACACACACACACACACACACACACACACACACACCGCTAAACACTATTCAACTTTAGTCTGTCAGTCAAGAATGTCTCAGCGGGTCAACGAGTCACGAGCCATCACTTCATTTCAGCTCCTCTTAAGGGCAGGTGTGTGTGTGTGTGTGTGTGTGTGTGTGTGTGTTGCTGTCTTTTTTCCACTGCACACAATCAGCTGATTAGGACGACTGTGTGTGTGTGTGTGTGTGTGTGTGTGTGTGTGTGTGTGTGTGTGAGAGAGAGAGAGCTGCAGGGTTGGGGGGGGGGTTTGCATAACACTAGTTGAGCAAGAGAACACACCAGGTGTTCAGTAACGACACCAGGTTTAGTTTTACCTCCTGGGCAGTTTCTCTCTCTCTCTCACACACACACACACACACACACACACACACACACACACACACACACACTTTGAATACAGATTTATTCCACTGTTTTATATACAAATCGTGTTACTGAGCATTATTGGAGGTGACCGTGTGCTGATTTAGACTCAATGCTAAACCAGTGGCCATGTTTCCATTACCTGTTAGCGACATTAGCGTCTTTATCTCTACACTATTCTATTCACATTCTACACTATTTAATTCCATACTCTACACTATTCTACGCACATTCTGCTCTGGACTACCTTCTAACTTCTTTCTATTTAATTCAGTTACTATTCCATTTAAATTCCTCTTCCACGCAATGCTGTTTATATTTCACTCGACTTTTTTCCTCAATTCTATACATATACTACATCTCTATTCGTATTCCATACACACGCTACTGTACTCTATTCTGTTTTTATTCTATTCCATTCCACTCTATTCTAATTCATTCTTATTCATGTGCTCCATTCATATTCTACTCTCTTATACGGTTCTACTCTATTCTACTCTTTTATACTCTACTCTATTATACTATTCTACTTTATTCTACTCTATTATAATAATGTTCTACTCTACTCCAGCTCCATTCATATTCTACTCTACTCTATTCTACTCTTTTATACTATTCTACTCTATTATACTCTACTCTATTATATTGTTCTACTCTACTCCATTTACTGTTCTATTCTAATCTACTCTGTTCTATTCTACTGTACTCTATTCTATTCAATTATACTGTTCTACTTTAATATACTCTGCTCCATTCCACTGTACTATACTCTAGTGTACTCTATTATAATATACTGTATTATACTCCGTTCTAATCCATCATACTCTGTTCTACTCTACTTTATTCTACTGTACTCTGTTCTACTCCATTCTCATCTACTTTATTCTCCTGTACTCTGTTCTACTCCATTCTCATCTACTTTATTCTACTGTACCCTGTTCTACTCTGCTACGCCACTCTATTCTACGATCGCAGAACAGTTCCCTGGGAACTCGAGTTGAAGACGTGACTCCACGAGCAGTTGTTTACGAGGCCGTCGCAGACGGAAAGGAAGAAACGCGTCCTGTTTAAAGCCCGTGTGAGAGGAGTGCTGAAGGGTACAAGCGAAGGGTACAATGAGGGTCATGTGATCTTTTGTGCTCGGACCTGCCTAGACTGGTTAGAGGAGAGCTCATGCTGTGTGACTCACCGAGGACAACTTTATACATCTACACCATCATCACGCAGCATTTCACACAAGTCACAATATCGTCAAAACATTACTCCGCAGCTGACGCAAGAATTACATCAGCCATGGGTTGCGCTTTTATTTTATTTAAAAAGTATTTCAATTTGTCTTTCTGTTAAATAAAACATTCTGAAAGGTCTGGTTTTTTTTTTTTTTTTTTTACAGTGATCAGATTATTTTGCTCATGCATAACGTGAATTATACAATAAAACGTTCTTTTCTCGTCCAGTGACGAGGTAAAGACAATCACACGGCTATCATCCTGTTCCAGCTCCGTTTCTAACACACGGTGGACCTGAATGACGATTCAGAAGCAGTGGGCTCCTGGTGATAAACCTCTCCCAGCCTGCAGGGTGTGTGCGTGTGTGTATATGGGGCGAGATCAGATCGACCTCCATCTTTATCTTACACTCAACCCTCTGGAGAAAGTTCTTCTGAACGTTATCTCCAATACAGAGCGGCTCCAGGAAACAGCTGAGCGTCTTGTGAAGCCAGTGGCGTTTAGCCAGAAGCACTGACTGGGCAGAGCTGTAATGCTGTACTCAACTAAACCCTCCAACCTCCGAGTAGAAAATAAAACCCTGAGAAAATGAATGGGAAAGTGTTACTAAACGAGGAGTTCAGCACAATGACGGCTTTTTTTTTTTTTTAAATGGCTGCTCAGACCGTCAGCAGTAATTAAAAGCAGCTCTGCTTTACTTTTAAATGAGATTATTGTATTAGTGTACTCAAGGACTAAGTGCTGCAATAGGAAAAGTTCGAAGCTGTAGAGAGCTACAGCTGCCTCGTTCACACCTGGGATTGATATGCGTCCTGGGTGATCAGGGTCGTACAGGCGTGAATGTGTCACGGAGACTTTGTGCATTGTGATCCGATCACCACATTCGGAGGTGTTCTGGGACGCATATGACCACATTTACATTCACATTTACAGCACTCGGTAGACACCTTAATCCAGAGCGCCTTACATTTCTCTCATTTATACGACTGAGCAGTTGAGGGTTAAAGGCCTTGCTCAAGGCTACTCACGGTTTTGTCGTCAAACATGGAACGCTAGCTGCACCACCCACTGATAAACCTTACTATGGCAACAAGTAGTAGGAATTCCCACTGGCGACTTCATAGTACACTTAATCACTTAAAATCACCATATGTGAGATTTCACCGGAAAACACGTCCACGCTGCGAGACTATTAGAGCGCTCGGTCGCTAGGCTAACGGATAAAGACAATGCTGTAGCAGTGGAGAGGAAAGCAGCTGCTTTTCATGGCTTCACTCATCATCTCAATCAATCATTTATCATTTTTTTCCCCCAAGCAGACCACACAAATACAACGTGGAAAAAGTCTTCAAGGGATATGATTCATAGGACAGGATTCGTGGGACATTACTGCCTGAAAAGAAAAGCAATGGAAGATGATGTAATAAATGTGCGTGACAGCCTCTCAAGGGCTCACTGGAGATACGCTCATAATGCTAGAACGGCTATGTAGTTACGCTAGCCAATCGTAGCAGCTTCGAAATGCTATGGTGGCTTCAGGAGTCTCACAGGAAATGGCAAACGGGAAGAATCAAAAATCGAAATAAAACTAAACGACTTTGGTGAAGCAGGAGTTTCTGGAACAAACGACGGAAACATGAAGATGAACAACTGCTTATTTTGTTCCATAATCCGAAACAGAAAAGGACAAGAGGAGACCGCCGCGGTTGGTACTCGAGACCGACGAACACAGGTGACGTTAAGATCGAAACGGCCACGTTCCGGACTGCAGAGTATAGATCTAACATAAACCCAATAAAGACCACAACAACAAAACAGTTTCATTTCCAATGCTCAAGGATGGTTGGAAAAAAGAAAACCACACAAACACACACACACACACACACACAGATAGATGATGATGATGATAATAGCCTGAGGTGATTTTCCTCCCAAGCTGACATGAAAATATTTGGTATGAAAAGCCTGTTTTTATTCTGCCCATGCAAATCAGCCGAGAGATCCTTTAACCGTGCGGATCCGCACAGAACAGAGACGACGCTCTCGCTTCCTAAAAGCAACGGTCCTTCACGAACGAGAGCTGGAATTCCCGTGACGTGATTGAAGGGAAGGGGAAAAGAAGGTTCAGAGCAACGAGACTCGTTTTTCTGGGTGTAGCTCAATACACGACAGAACAAAGGAATCTTTAAACAGACATCACTGAAGCACTTCCTGTTCTGCGCTGTGCCCCAACACACTAGAATCATCATTATAAATGACGTAATAAAACGACTACATACGTCGGCGGGTTTTAAACCCATTTCAGCCAGAGCGCTGAGGTCAATACTGTCATGGCGATTCTGAATCAAAATATCATGATAGATCATCATCATCATCATCGGATCCTGCTCTCTGATTGGTCAGAAGGAGTGGTTTATGTATATGTATATTTACATAACGTCAAATCAACGCCATCCATTCGGTACCATTTCATCTGCAATTATTAAACACTAAAAGAATACATCACCATAGCAACGATATCTCAGGAAAGTGTATCGCGTAATCATTCATCACGATATCGATGTTATATCATTATATCGCCCAGCCACAGAGCGTATACACCACTCTCAGGTTAAAGTATTTGTATCTTATCATCTCGTAAAAGTCGCAGTTTAGAGTTTCCTCTTCTCAGACACATCTGATTCAGGGTAAATAATGAATAATGGTCGAGTCGGGTGTGAGGTCATCTCCCAGCACCTAACGCCGCCCTGACGTCTGGGCAACGGAAAACCTTACCGTGGAACTGAATAGTGAGGTATCGGGTTTGGGTTTGACGGCCGCCATCGATACACGTCTTAATACTGAAGGTGTCTGTTACATCAAACACTTTCGGTCTGTCCTTCCTGAGATTCACTACAACACAATAAACACCCAGTTCTTCTTCATCTGCAGCTCTGAGACCTTTCACCTGGATCTGATCATCAGAGCAGAGACGACAAAACTGCCCCGAGAACAGAAAGAGAGTAACGCAAAAAAATCAGGGACACACAGGAAGTGATGTTACTACTCTCGGTCTACTACTAAAGAGAGAGAGAGAGAGAGAGAGAGAAAATCTGGTCAGTGCCATGTGAAAAAAAAATGAATGAATGGTAGAAAGATAAGAAAGAAATGAAGGAAGGAAGGAGGGAAATGGAAAGAGAAAGAAAGCACGGAGTGCGAAAGACAGAGAGAGTGAGAGAGAAGTAGTGAGAAAGAGCTAAAGAGGAAGAAAGGAAGGAGCAAAGAAAGAATAGAAAGAAGGAAGGAAGCAAAAGGAAAGAAAAAGAGAGAGAGAGAGAGTGAAAGAAAGAAAGAAAGAAAGAAAGAAAGAAAGAAAGAGAGGTAGTAAGAGAGAAAGAAAGGAAGGAAGGAGCAAAAGAATAGAAAACATAAGGAAGGAAAAGGAAACAAA
The DNA here is from genome assembly GCA_012411365.1 of Ameiurus melas. Lineage (NCBI taxonomy): Eukaryota > Metazoa > Chordata > Actinopteri > Siluriformes > Ictaluridae > Ameiurus > Ameiurus melas. Next base: position 3,185,379 of record CM022777.1, read on the forward strand.
GAAAGAGAGGGAGCAAAAGAAATATAGAGAGAGGTAGTAAGAAAGAAAGAGAAAGGAGCAAAAGAAAGAATAGAAAAGGAAGGAAAAGGAAAGAAAAAACAAAGAGGTAGTAAGAAAGAAAGAAGGAACTAAGACGGAATGACGTAAGGAAGGAAAAAAAAGAGAGCGATTAGAAGGCAAGAGTGAAAAAGGCGAAAGAGGATGGAAGAAAGGAATGAATGAGAGAGAAAACAGGAAGAAACTAAGCACAAGAGTGAAAGAAAGAAGGTAAAGAAGGCGTCCGCCATGTTTGTTTTGATCTGAGGTCACGTTTGTTGCAAATTCGCAGAGATCCCAGGTTTCCAAAAGCATCAGCGTTAATCTGAACATGTGCGAGTGCGTGCGAGTGCGAACGCTGGTTTATTGGATGATGATCCAAACGTCTTTAAACTGCGACTTTTCAGAGTTAACATGCTTTACTGGAACACTTTTAGCTCCATGCCCTGTTTGTTGGTTATTCATCCTCCTTCCTGAGGCAGATCTTTAAAAATAAAAGCGTGCCATTCTGGGTCACGTCGCATCGGGTTGCTATTCAGCGCGGAAACGCGACAGCGAGCCGAGCCCGTGTTTAGGTGCGAGAGGACTGGTATTTCAGGAGCGAGTGCTCGCTGTGGAGTTAGCGAGGCCGTGCCCAGTCACTCGCCGTCTAATAAAAGCACAACACAGCGAGCGCTCGTCTCCCGAAGCGCAGAACCAACGGGTCCAGATGGTTCTTCATCTGCAGCTTCAGCAGCAACAGGAGCAGGTCCGAGATCTTTAATCTGCACCTGATGGTCAGAGCACAGACGAGAAAACTGACCCCAGAACAGAGAGGAGAGGAATGAGAGAGACAGAACGACACAGCCAGGGACAAACACACAGGTCAGGGCCACACAGGAAGTGATGTCACTACTCTATCTGCTTATAGGTGCAGAGCAAGAAGAGAAAGGGGGGGAAGGACACAGCAAGAGGAAGAGAGGAAAAGAAAAAATGATAATTGGAGAAAGAGCCAGAAAGAAAGATAAACAAGGGAAAGAAGGAGAAGGCAAAAGGGGAAGTGAGAAGCAGAGAAAGGAAGAAAAGAGACCGCAAAAGGAAAAACGAGAGAGAGAGAGAGAGAGAGAGAGAGAGCACAAGAAAGAAAGGAAAGAAGGAGAAAGCAAGAAACACAGAGACAGACAGTATAGCGTGGTGCGGAGTGTGTGTGTGTGGGGTGTGTAAGGTGTGCATGTGAGGAGTGTGTGTGTGAGGAGTGTGCATGTGAGGAGTGTGTGAGGTGTGCATGTGAGGTGTGCATGTGAGGAGTGTGTGTGTGTGTGGAGTGTGTGTGTGTGTGTGTGTGGGAGAGAGAGAGGTGTGTGTGTGGTGATTAAAGCTCCTGTGTGTTTAGCTGGAAATAGATTGGAGAGCTCACTGGAGTCCGAAACAGGAAGTCCATGTGGACATTAGCAGCTGTTAACACATCTAATCCATCTCTCTGGGTGGAGCACACGTGTGTGTGTGTGTGTGTGTGTGTGTGTGATTGTGAGTGTGAGTGTGTTAGTTTCATCTCAGGGAGGAGATCAGACCAAAACACACACCACAGGAAAACTTAAAGCTTAGAAATGACGCCCAGAAACTACCAGCTGACTGAAGTGACATCATCCTGCTGTCTCCACATGGCCTGCATACCTCTCACATACTCTCTCACACTCTCGCACGCACGCACTCACTCACTCTCACACACACACACACTCTCCCTCACTCACTCTCACACACTCTTGCACACGCACACTCTCTCCCACACGCACTCTCCCTCTCTCTCTCGCACTCTCACACACGAGAGGATCAATGCTGCGGATCACAACACGGGTTTGTTTACTGTGTCGAACTCTAGCTGATCGTTGAAGATGAATTGATTTGTGGCGTCGTGGCGAGATTCCACACGATCCTGTTACACATCCGAGTGTATTCAGAGCACACACACACACCTTACAAGTTCTCTTGTAAACATACAAAATCAAATTAAGCTACGTGTACATTTTACGGTGTGTTAGCGTGATACACTGGCGCTCAGCGTATCGCCATCTTATCGAACGCTTAATAGCGATTTATTCACGTTCAGCGACTTCAGTAATGACCCCTCGATACGTTACATCACATCTGATTACACTAATACACGTCTAAATCGCTAAATACTGGAGGGACCGGTATACCGGACATCATCTGCGGCCATTATAGCACCGCCCACCTCAAACCAGTGAAAAAGTCATTCGGAAATCACTTATCTGAACCCAGTTTCTCACACCTGTAGGTCCATTTACAAAAAAAAAAAACACACACACGCACATGAAATTATACACGAGTTCGCCCTTCTATGTTATCTTCTGTAGTGTAGATAATAATAAATAAATCAGGGCTGATGTGAGATTGGATGGATCGGATATGATTAACTTTGTGTTCTGATAGTGAGTGATTATGAACATTAGTCAATATTTCCATACATTTTAAAAACAGTGAAAGCAGTGAGAGCGGAGTTTTGTGACACAGACCTGGCAACCCTGCCTTTCAGAATGCGGGGTGTTAGTGTGTTGTGACGTCACACGGAGGTAATACAGCACAAATGCACTTTATTTGCTCTGTTTTCATGGCGTCCACGTGTTTGTGTAAAACATAAGCAATGAAACACACACACTGTACATGCATGAACACTCGCTCACACGTATATAAGGCGTCGCCAGGGGGCGCCAAAACTACATCTTCCAGGACGCTTTGTTCCCCTTAAAAAAACACAAATACACACACACACTCATAACCACTTACACACTCACACACACTTTGATCCTGCATGAAAACCAAACTAATCACTCGAGACTGATGTTCTCAACTCCAAAACACAAGAACACACACCTTAATCATTTCATCATTTCCTTTTGATCACACTGATGGTATTTAGACCCCCAAAATCCGAGATAAGGACAAGCACAAACCCCACATACACACACACACACACACACACACAACACAGATCGACGTGACGTCCATGGCAGAGCCTGTTGTTTACCTCTCTCAGGCTTCATGCTTCCCTCCGTGTGGTCCTCCAGCTCGCCTGGGCTCAGTCCTCCTCCTGCACACTTCGGGCTCTGGCTCTAAAACCCCTTCTGGGAGTCTCTCCTTCACACCATCAGCAGCTCCAGGAGACTGATCCCAGCTCCACAGTTCCGCAAATCACCCGTGCAAATGAGGATTATTCAGAGAAGTCACCTTGCCCACAGCTGCAGTGTGTGTGTGTATACAGTATGTGTGTGTGAGAGTGTGTGTATGAGTGTGTCCATGTCTTCATGGCCTATGCCAACACCACTTGAACCTTGATTAAAGCACTAACACCAATCTCGGACCAAATACACACAGGTTATGAACCATCCCAGCCCTCCATAACACCCTGACACACACACACACACACACACACACACACCTGCAGCAAAAGCCTCACTGTCTTCACTGCGACTCTAACTCTCCATCAACACACCACTCTCTCATCACACTGCTCAGAAGTGTGTGCACCCGGCCCTGCCAGCTGTCCCGAAGCCCATCTTCCTCTTCACACCACTCTCCGATCACCAATAACAACCAGCGGAACTAAGTTCAATCCTCTAAACAACCAGCGGCCAGCTCACTAAACCCCCAGCAAGCATCCCAACTAAAGCCTGAACTGTGTGTATGAACCTGCTACAGCGCCACGAGGCGTCAGAATCATCCTAACACTAATATTAATACTGATCCTGATCCTGGTCCTGGTCCTGGTCCTGGTCCTGATCGGCCAGCTGACGCACGCTCCTGCTCCTCTGCCTCTCTGAGCAGCTTGTCAAAACATTAAGAGTCTGGTTCGGGTCACGTGACCCAAAAGCCTCACGGCTCCGCCTCCTGACGCCACTTCCTGTTCCGCTTCGAGGGCTCACGAAAACATTTATTATTATTATTAATATTATTATTATTATTATTATTGTTATTATTATTATTATTATTATCTCAATATAAAACCATTTACAACTGTTCAAAAGCAAGTCACGACACGTTGTTAATTTATTGGCTTGTTTATATAAAAAAAATAATAATACTAAACACGGACATTTAGTGAAAACAGACGCGGTCTATTTTTAGGTCTCTCGGAACTTCAAAACAACAACAACAGATGGATAAACTGGTTAGTTATTAGCTCTGATGCTCGAAGTGGAAGATTCAGGGATTCATTTCAACTCGAGTGTGTGTGTGTGTTTAGACAGTACGCCCCTGCTGGAAAATAAAAACAACAACCCCAAAACAATAGAAACGGTCACATATGTTCTAATGGTTTCCACTAGAAACACCATTACAAACCATCAGCTGGCCATTAAAACCACTACAATTCCCTTTATTAGTCCTTAACGGTATCCACTAAACATGCCACCAATAGACGGCAACAAATGAGCAGTAGAGACCCACAGGGAGCATTACAATTTCCATTAAAACCAATACAATTCCCATTATAACCATTACAAGTTCTGTGAGGGTTTCTTTGTTCTTTCAGCAGGTAGATGGATGGGGGTTTAGCACACTTGCCTCACACCCTGGGGGTTGGAGGTTTGATTCCTGCCTTTTGTGTGTGGAACCTACATGGCTCCCCACCCCTTGTACTGGCCTTGAGGTTTTTCCTCAGGGTATTCCGGCTTCCTTCTCCAGTCCAAAGATATGCATTGTAGACCGAGTGACATTTCCAAATTGTCCGTAGTGCGTGAGTGAGTGTGTGTGATAGTGCCCTGTGATGGGAGCCTTGAGTTCCTGGGGATAGGCTCCAGGCTCCCTGTTACCCTGTGTAGGATAAGCAGTATGGAAAATGGATGGATGGGAGATCAATGAACGTATAACAGTATTGACAATAGGATATTACATAGATACACACACACATACACACACACACACACACACACACACACACACACACACACATACACTTGTCTAAAGAGGGAAGCCAGTCAATCACCTTGCCTGAGATATGATTTTAATAGATTTTATAAAATGGAAACAAAGACTTGAAGGTAGAGTGAGATATTTCTGAGCAATTTCAGTCATAGTTAGCCAAAGGCGAACACTGATCCAATTTATTCAAAGTTTTTCCGGGTTAGAGAGAAAAACAAACCATAACAAAATCGCTTGTGAACCAAGAGTCGACTCTTCCTCCTGAGCTCAACCAAATAATCTGACTCAGTTGAAAGAGACAGAATTCACTCAGGCATAAATTCCTCAGAAGGCACAATTCTATAAACATTTAATGAAGCTATGATTTGATGCCTTCCTGTGTCTGAGTACCAGTTTATAAGAGAGTATTTTCGTTTAGGACACAGCCATAGTCATTCTTTTCGCTTTTGTGTCCCTGTTACCATGGCAACAACTATAGTAACAGTTAAACCAGATTATCTCAATAGCCTCTGATTGCTACTGCTCCTGTATATCATTGGGGGTTGGGGGTTCGAAACTTACCTCCACCATGTGTGCACGGAATTTCAAGGGTTTCCTTCAGGTACTCCGGTTTCCTCCCCCAGTCCAAAGTCCTTTGTAGGCTGATTGGCATTTCCAAATTGTCCATAGTGTGTGAATGGGTGTGTGATTGTCACCCTGTCCAGGGTGCCCCTAGTACCCTAGGATCCTCTCCAGGCTCCCTTGACCAGTGACCGAGGAGAAATTGTACAGAAGATGGAAGTTATGATTTAATGAAAACCATTAAACAATAGATTATTCTATACGCTGAGCGTCTACACAATGAATGGAATGTCGCTGACTGAAGAAAACTACATAAAATAGTACTTTAGCGAATGTATACAGTAAGTGGGAAATTTAAGGCACAGCGCCATCTACTGAAGTAAACAAGGTGCTTCTGCTCTGTTTTAATCTGCTGCCACCTACTGACAGGTTTTGAGTATTACACTTCAATCTGACTTGCAATTAATGCTGAAACGGTGTTATTTTCATCACGTTTAGTAGAAGTATGATGTATAATAGCAGGGAAACACAACAATATCTACCCTGCGTGATTTATCTGCTATTATACATCATACTTCTACTAAACTTGATTTCTTTCATATATGACCGGATGCTGGGCATCGTTCCATCCCGTTCCTTTACCTTTGCTAATTTAATCTTCATATGCAGTGTGGGATTTTAACTTTATCTCAGACAACAATTTTAACAATATTATTACATTTATTTCGGTTCCTTTGTGTTCTTGTGTAATCATTCGCATATTCATGCAGTTCAGTAGACTTGTTTTATAAACAGTGTGTCCTCTTTTGGGTCAAAATAGTGTTACTATCCTGAACATCATTACATTTCTATTCTGATTTCATTTATTTAATATGAGAATGCTTTAGGGGGAGAAATAAATGAATGTTATTGATGTACCATTTGTTAATGTATAGCTTATATAATATATGTGATGAGATGAATAGTTGGTTATTTGCTTTTTAATTATAGTCAATAGTCATTTATATTCCTAATTTTAGTCTTAATTATTTTATTCACTCTGAGGTCGGAAGAAAAAAAAACGAGGGGAAGAAGGAAGAAATTCAACAAAACAAGGTTTCATTTTTTTTTTCTTAGGTAAGGGAACTGTAATTCTGAATAAGATTTTTAAGGGGAAAATATTGTCTTCACTCTGCTGCCGCCTAGTGGTCATTTGTGAGTATTACAACATAAAATGGATCGTGTTCAATGCTGAATTGGTACTTTAGACTCATATTTAATTAAAAGGAGCCAAAAATAATGGTCTGAGGCGTTTTACCTATTTTTAGAAACGTGGTTAAAGGCTGCTGAGTTAAATCAGGCGTGTTAGATAATGAAAATCACCAAAATGTGCGTAATAATCAGCACATGACTAGGTGTGTATACATATAGAATAACTGACTGAATGAATGACTGAATAACATGTTTTGTAACATGGATTACACTTTTTTTTTTTACATTCAAACATGGCAGTAGTTATAGTATACCCACGTCAGTGTGTTGTCAAGTCATGCTTTTCACAAATGATTTTATTCACATGTTAAGAAAATATGCCCTCTAGTGGTCATTATTATTATTATTATTATTATTATTATTATTATTATTATTATTATTATTTTATTTTTTTTTTAAATCCAGCCATGGCTTTAAAATGGAGTCTCGATTTCCCACAGTATAACAAATACCATCATTCACCTCGACTATTTATTTTTGTCCATTTATCAGTTTTTAGTGTTTTTTTTCTTCCACTTTGTCAGCCACCTCATATTGGAGACATTCACAAAGCCATATGAACTTGGCAGTATGTGTAGGTGAAGCTCCATCCCAGCCCCAATATTTTCTTCTAGTACTGCCCTGTATTTCCCTGACATCGATCTTACCCTCAATCCTGACAGTTTTCCATACCCCACTGATGAGAATCATCCCAACGACATGACACTACCACCACTATGTTTCACAATGAGGATGGTACTATCAGGGTGATAACACACAACATAATGCTTTGCACCAAGGCCAAGATGTTTAGTGTTGGTCTCGTCAGACCGGAGAACCTTTTTCCCCACGTTTGCTGTGTCCCCAACTCTAAACAGGATTTTATACAGCTCACTCAGGTTTGTCTGTCCAGGCAACAGTTATCCTGTGAACAGCTCCTTCCATCTGAGCTGTGAATCCTTCCAGAGCACTTCTTGGCCTTTCAGTTGCTTCTCTGACTAATCCCTTCTTTACACGGTCACTGATTTTTGGTGAACATTTGGCAGACACCTTTATACAACTGAGCAGTTGAGGGTTAAGGGTCTTGCTCAAGGGCCCAGAAATGGCAGCTTGGTGGTACTGGGATTTGAACTCAGAAATCCAATTTCTTATCCACTGAGCTACCAGCACCACCACCGCTGTAGGTGGAGTCACAGTTGTTGCCACACCAGATGTGGGATGTTTTTACAACCAAACCCCGATTGATCATTTTCAACTATTTTGTCCCAGACTTGTTTAGATAGCTCCTTGCTCTTCACGATGCTGTTTATTTCTATATGTTCTCTAACAATCTCTTACAGGAACAGGTGTAATTACATCATTTAGATCATGTGACTCTTTAATTGCACACAGCTCGACTCCATTCAAGTAATTTCGTGACTTCTTTTGTTCACGTTTGTTCGTATTTGTCAGTATAATCACAGTAGACACGCAGTTATGCACGCTCGACAGTTGTTTAGAATGGTAAATATTATGTTTGCAATTCGAGACAGTAATAAAGGCAGACCGAATAAAAGCGAGTCTGGTCTTGCAGCGCTGGAAAACCCAACTGTTTTTATTTTCTACATTTTGTGTGACTACAGAAATGCTGAAACATTTCAACACTGAAAAAAAAGCATGATGACATCATCACTTGCTTCTGTTTTTTTTTTCTCTTTTTTTCTTGCTTAGCAAACACAGTAGATGATATTGCACGGCAGAGGAAGAGAGAGAGAAAGAAAGGAGAGAGAGAGAGAGAGAGAGAGAGCATAGTAAAGACAAGAAAGTAAAAAGCACGTTGTTAATTAACGCAAACCATGAGGCGTTACAGAAACACAAACGCAGAAGGACGCCTAGTGCATCGCTCCCGTTTATTTCGTTACCAGACACAGAATAGATAAAAAGCACAGAAGATGAAGCATAGACAAAGAGCGATAAAACATAAAACTGCATGACACAAGAAGTGCTCAGCGAACTGGAACGACATAGTTCGAGCCTCTGCTTTGGGGACAAAAAAAAGAAAGAAAAAAATATTTCTCTAGATATGATCATCGCTCGAAGAAGAAGTCCAAGAAAAACAGATAGAAAGGAAGAAAATGAAATCATGATTCTTTTTTTGTGTCTTTTCCAGATGATTGTCATAGGCGCTCGAAATATTGTAGGGCACACACAGAGCCGGGCCTTCGTATCAAACAGGAACTACTTTTCCGCGACAACCAACTGGGACGGGAAGGGGGGGGGTCGAAAAAAATAATCAGGGTGATCCCGATATTCACTCCCAATCAGATATCGCGATATTCAGGAACGACTTATCAGCATATACGCACACACAACAAGATCTCGATATCCTCACGCACAGATATCAGATATCGCGATATTCACACACAACCAGATCTTGATATCTTCATGCACTGCGAGATATCAGAATCTTCACGCACGACGAGATCAAGATCTTACAGCACAGAGACCGGGTCTACTGAGATATCGCGAAATCCGGGTCAGTTCACAAAATCACCATATTCATGGATACTGAGGACTGATCGCAACGGTCTCACACGCCGAGACATCGAAGTGTTCTTCCAGATTGAAAGGTGAGGAGAGGAGAGAGAGGGACGAAGGGGTTACAACACACACACACACACACACACACACACACACACAACACACACACTGCATTCCCTGCGTGCTCTACCTTTTACTCTATTCCTCTCACGCCTCTCGTGCTACAAGCGAACTAAAACCCACAGCTGTAATCAAGACTGGAAACCAGATGTGTGTGTTTGTGTGTGTGTGTGTGTGTGTGTGTGTGTGTGTGTGGACAAAGGTGATTGTGCAACATAGAATGTGACAAAACCAAGGCTGCTGCATTATATCACAATTCTAAGTATTCATACTATGAAACTGGTGTGTACAATTCTGATTGGTTGATGTAACCTCAAGGGGGCGGGGTTTACCCTTCATCTGTTTTAGAACACATTTTGTATGGCATCGACTCGGTTGGCTTTAGACGAGAAAAGCGTATGTGCAAAGACTCTGAGCTGAACGCACACACACAAATCCTTAAGGCTCTGTCGATAAAACAAACAAACAAACAAAACGCAATTTGAAAATTAGAAGAAAACAATATGGAGTAAATAACTTTCCAGTCAGATGTTTCGTACGTCAATGCAATGATAAGATTGCAGTTTTATGAACAATTCTCAACACCTCGTGTTCTCGTGCTACATTTCCCTAAGAATCACTAGTTACGCAAAAGATTTGGACTGGAACAGTGCACTGTTTTAACATGTTCTGAGGAGGCAGGGCTACGTGTAATCATTAATCACAGGCCGATGAGAGGGGGTGGGGCTTAAAAGTTTCAAACAAACGATATAAACAAAATAGTGACAAAATATGAATTTAACGAGCACGTAACGTCTCTATGAACATGTAACGCAAATCTGAGCTGAACGTTACACGTATGACTACGATTTACATCAGTGCACTGACACACGATGAAGTCTGAGGGCAAACTGATGTATGGAATCAAACCACAGGAATAACCCGAGGTGCTTGGACTTGTGGTGTTCAACTACTTCTGATGTTCAAGTGCAGTTTGTTATTTTAAACAAAAGTTCATTCAGTAATTATTGAATCATTCTAGCTCAACAACTGCCATTCACTATATTGCTATGCGGTGGATCTGGCTAGTTTCTTTGTTACAGGCTTATGCTAATGCTAATTTTCTGGTCCTGAAATTAGCTCCGCCCCACAATTGGAACAGAATTGCTTCCCTCTTATTTTTTTTTCACTCCCTAAAAGGCAACTCAATATGCATATGTAGGTTCAATAAAAGGACATTACATCGTTGCACTGCAATTCATTATTGCCCTCTCAGACTGAAGAGGGCGCTAAAACTCACAAACTGCATCTTTAAGACGATAAAGATTACAAGTCCAATTGCATTTACGCTTTAATACTAGATGTAGTGCATGCGTTATTATGGTTAGCACGGAATACTGGATGAAACTGTCTAATAAATCCTCCCTGCTTCATTATATAGGCTCCGCCCCCTATGTGCCTCAGATTGTATGCTCCCACCATTGTTTCAACACAAACCCACCTTCACACACACCTTCACCACAATAAAAAGGTCAGTGCTTTCTTTTTTCTTCTTTCTTTTTGTTAAACTGAGATCTAAATGTACAGTTGCGATCAAAATCCCCCCCCCCCTCTTTTTCACATCTCTTTTTCACAGGAACGGGAAAAGATCCCTCAGGAATGCTGCAGAAGCTCTGCAGCAGGTCATAACAGCAAAAGGAGCTCTACTAAGTACTAAAGATGCTTGCCATGAAGGGGGTGAATAATTTTGAGACTGGAGAAATCATTATAAGTTTCATTTTCAGTTGAATTTGTGGAAACCACTTGAAGCATTCATCGTGTTGAACTATTTCAGTGGCTTTTGTTTGATTTTTTCATCGCAAACAGCTGAAAGTCTGTACATTTTGACAATAAACCTGATTTGCAATGGGGGGAATACTTTTGATTGCAACTGTATATCTTTCATGTGTACAGCATGAATAAAGGACAAAATTTTTTTACACAGACAGAAAACTTTCCCAGGGCGTGTCCTGAGTGTGTGTGTGTGTGTGTGTGATGGAGATGTGTTTCTGGCAGTGTTTTGATTGCAGAACCGTGTGCCAGCCGAGACACAAAAGATCGCCCGCCTGCGCCGCGTCCACGCTTCCATCAGAAGGCCAGAACATAAACCCAAACGTCCCCCTTTTTTCTGCTTTTGTTTTGTTTGTTTGTTTTCTTTTTCTTTTTATCCAAAAACCCTACTATGTACAAATCTATATTTTCTACAAATACATAAATTAAAACAGACATAAAGCGGTACAAAATGAAACGAAACAAAATCGCACAACCGAGAAAAGAGGAAAATATATAAACACATATAAACACGGCGTCACAGCGGTTGTTTTTTTTTTTACCCTGTAAAAAAGAATAGTCTACATTATCGTTATCGTAACAGTAATCGTATCGCACGTAGCATGACACAACTTCTAATCAAAAAATACCTTTCTCTTTTCCTTCCTGCAAGTTTTGCAACTTGCCATCAGTGAGCAAAAGAACACAGCACTTTTTAAGCCAAACGTCAAAAATAAATAAAGATTTTTTTTTTTTACGAATCGACATGAACAAGTTCGCAAAATAATCGAGTTTCTGCCTCAAACACATAGACTCTCTATACAACACAACTGTACGTTCTTTTATTAGCATGAGGTATTCTGAGACATTTGGTAAAAACATTTACACGGCCCGCTACTGGTGGACACGCCTACCAGCTAAAAGGGGCGGGGCTAGTGGTCGATTAGTGTTGGGGAAGGGCTTGATGGGGAAAGAGGAGGAGCTTTGGTTTATCAGCAAAAGAGTTGGAAAAGGGAAAAGGTATGTTTTTGTTGCATGGCTGCACTGGTGAAAAGCACCACAGTAAGAGAGAGAGAGAGAGAGAGAGAGAGAGAGAGACAGAGAGGGAGACAGAGAGAGAGAGAGAGAGAGAGAGAGCAAGAGAGAGAGAGACAGAGAGAGAGAGAGAGAGAGAGAGAGAGAGAGAGGGAGACAGAGATAGAGAGAGACTCTTTTCATTTTCATCAGTGGCCTTTCTAAAGGCTGAGGTATTTTAAGAGTACAAGGAGAGAGAGAGAAAGAAAGAGAGAGAGAGAGAGAGAGAGAGAGAGAGAACAAGAGCGAGAGAGAGAGAGAGAGAGAGAGAGAGAGAACAAGAGCGAGAGAGAGAGAGAGAGAGAGAGAGGTTAACGGCGGTTTAACACTTTGGTTCAAGCAAGGCACTCGTCCTGTGAGTTTTTTTCATCGAAGTCGCATGAGCACGGATGAAAAAGAGCACGCGGAGTGAAGGAAAGAAGAAAGAGAAGGAGAGAGAGAGGGAAAGGAAAGGAAAGGAGGCTGGGCGATCGTCACACCATCCACTTTATCTACCACATCATTCACGTAGGCCGTGCAAAAGACAGGAAAAAGAAAAGAAAACAAAGAAAAAAAGAAACATCTTTGGTATTCTTTGGTATCATTAACGTGATAGAAATCACTAATGGAAACTGAGTGAGGTAGCATCTTTGGTTCGCACTAAAAATATAAGCGGGTCTGAAGATATTATCGTCTTTTCTACACGAGGAAGCAGCGCTCTCTTCTCGTCGTCAAATGGAATACTCATAAATAGTTACCGAATATATAGATATAACTTAAAATTTTTTTGGTAAAGCTAACTACATCACACCACACCACACCACAAGCGCCCAGTAACAACCAGGCCAGAAATCTCGTGACTGTTGGAGTGGGCCGAATGCAACCGTGTCCTCGAGGAGGAACGCAACGCTCGTAATGCTTTCTTCCAAACTGGGTAATGCATAGAATTATTCTGCGGATCGAAAAGCGTAAACCCAGGGTTTGTAGGTTTGAATCAGATGCTGCTATAACAGGATGTCATACTTTATCTCACGTTTGTGCATGTGTGTGTGTGTGTGTGGTGTGTCCTTAAAAATTCCTCAAGGAGGTAGTATCCTACGTAATTGGTCGACATTTTATAGGAACTCTTCCAACCAGGGATGTTTTAGCACCCACCTGCCCCCTAGTGGATTTAATGTGAATAACAGCACGCACGTACACTTGGGACTCTGGGGCAAAAAATAAAAATAAAAAAGGGCTTCTAAGCTTCTTTTCTCTACATAAGCGTTGCAGATGATTCAACGTTACGTTGGTAACTATAAACCCAGCTCCTTGTTTATCTGTCTGAAACGTGAATGAAGAAACTCCTAGCAGAAGGAGAGAAAAAGACAGAATTTGACCATAAAAACCCGAGTGTACAGTACATCAGTGGACGAGACACCTCCCCTCCGTCCTGATTGGTTTCCATCGCTGCACCGGATCAAGATAAATCAAGATAAAGTCATTACAATGTGAAACTTTATTGACTTTTTGGTCGAAAAGTGTTGCTTTCCTGTCTCACCTTATGGCTAAACAGCCAAAGATGTCGAATTGACAACATCTCTGAACTGATCCAGTCTTTAATCGTTCATTGCGAAATGAAAAATATTACACGTTCCATGCTTAATTCTTTTGGCCCCAGATTGTCGTTAAAATAAAGTAGACCTACCCTTTAAGCACCAGAGGTTCACCGTGTGCTGTTTGTTGCTAACGGATAATGCGCATAAACGTTCGAGAACCACGTGAAGTCAAAACCTTGAAATTTTTGGAAATGGTGGAATCCGGTGACCATGTTAGACGAGTGAGAGAACGGCTAATCCTGGCAGCTTCACGTCGCGACTTAACCTCGACGTCAGTCCAGTGATTACTTACGATCAGCTGTCAGTCCCTGCTTATCGGCGTGATTAGTCGTTTTCGGAATAGCGTCCCTCCCGGGCTTGCATGCTTATGATTGGTTGATTACGTTTTCACAGCACAGGTGCTGAAGCTGCCCGATGAGGGTCGATCTTTGGTGTTTAGCTGCTGGCGTTTATTCTTTTTTTTAAAAACATACATTTTAAAGCTAGTGAAGTTTTCCCTGAACGTATCACGCCACAAAGCGTAGAGTGTGAATGATTTAAGCACGATGATTTAAGTTTCTACCAAATTATTATTCTTCTTTTTTTGATTAGAGTGTAGAAATTTGGAGCAGTCTCTATAACACACATTCTTTGGTTCCATACTTGATTGATTGATTGATTGATTGATGCACGTAAAAGTGAAATGGCTACAGCTGAAGAAGGAAACGCATCCTAAATTTTCCTGACAGTTAGGAAGAAAGCACTACGAGGAGGACAGCATTCGAGGAAAACCGTGGTAAGATGCTATAGCTTCGTGTTTTTATCCTCGAACCCTGGAGAATTGTGTTTTTTTTTTCAGGAATGGCGGGGGAGAAATAAGTAAGGTGGGTGAAAAGGGGCGGGGCTCGAAGCACATGAGTGACATCATCATCACACCTGTGCTTGTCTCCGTTTGGACACAGTGCTTAAACTCGTGAGATGTCACATGCCTCAAAATAAACCCGACAAATACAAAAAAACAAAAAAACAAATAAAACAAAAGAATACAACAACTCCAAGGCGGAGTCAGCATCCAATCAGCGGTGAGAAAGAGTCCAACCAATCACGTGGAACGAGAATGAGAGGCGGGAAATTGGTGATAGGTGTGGAGATGTTTGTATGACTAATGTCTGGACAGTAACGTTTGTAACTTTTTTGCAGACATAAATGAATGAAGTCTTAAATACTCGCTGAAGAAGAAGAAGAAGAAGAAGAAGAAGTCTTTGGTTGTTTGGTTGTTTTTTCTTTGGATATTATAAATATCAATATTGTACAAGTCTTAAGAAAAAAAAAAAAAAAAACGCTGTCCAGAAGTTCTCTGGCTTAGTTTTTTTTTTTAGGTTAAAGCTTTTCCACCGAAGGTTTGTTTTGGGTCAGTCTGCAGCTGTTACGCTTTGGTACAAGAGTTGGAGGATGAGTTGGCCGAGTTGGAGCCTCCGTCATCCAGCCACTTATCGAGACTCCGGCGGCGAGCGTTCATGAAGAAGTTGCTGACGGTGGCGAGCTCCAGGCCCAGCTGCTGAGAGATGGTGATTTGTAACTCTTTGGATGGACGCTTGTTCTCTTTGAATATTGCATGTAAAGTCCGACGCTGGACATCGGTGAAAACCAGTCGCGGTTTCTTCGAGACGCTTCCGCGCTCGTTTTTCCCGTGTTCCTGCTCCTTCCTTTTGCACGCTGAAAGAAACAGACATAAAGCACGTGTCAGAAAACCGTCTGATCAGCACTTACATTTCCCTTCACCCCCAAAATCCAAGACATGCTCAGGTCGTTTACAGGTTCCCATTGTCTTAATGATTGCCTACAGTTCGTAAAACCTTACTGTCGCTCCAAACTTTAAGGAGGCCACGCCTCCTCCTCCTCCTCCTCCTCCTGAGACAACAAACTGTGTTCTGAGGAAGGAAGTGACATCACTACAAATGTGATGTTGTCCTTTGGTCACGTTTATAGATACCTGTGAGCCAGAAAGCTCATCAGCAGCTCTGTTTGATGAGAGGCAACTGCGGGGATACAAACTTACTGCACCGTGCTAAACTGGTTGCTATACGCTTCCATTACCTGTTAGCAACATTAGCCTTGTTACTGAGTTACAGAGTTACTGTTTCCACTCCAACGCTGATTATTTTCCTATAACTGCATGCCCCTGAGTGATTTCCTCTTATAACCACAATTTACGTTTGTTTTATTAAAAACATGTTGTACTTTTTATCTGTTTATAGTTGCATCAAATGCTCACGAAACTGACGTTATAAACCCGCAGCTATAAACAGTGGTTCCCTCACCAGCCTCACTTTACACCCTCTCTGAGACAAAAATCACAGCTCGTCGTGTTACCCAGAAACCACAAAGAAGCGTAAACAAACTCCTCCGTCCTTAAAGTTACAGCGTAACCTCTGAAACTGGAGACTCCTTCCATAAATGATACATAAACAATTCTTTTTTTAAAAATATACATTCCTACAGAATAAATATCATCTATAAATCACTACGTGGATTAACACTGTACTTGTCGGGTATACTAAAGCGATAGGAGCCTGGTAGGTCAACAGGAAGGTACGGAAGGGAAAGGTCAAAAAAAGGTTTAGTTTAGTATCCTTGCTTTCTGAGAATGTCTCACTCCTGACTTAAAATATTTGCCTTTAAAGCTGTTTCCAGCCAAATTTTATTCTAAGTACAATAATAACTATTCTATTGGGTGTGTGCTGGATGTGTTGCAGTTCTGCACATGGCCAAATGAGGGCAGTGTGACACCATCCAACACCTGCGGGTCACTGAAGTGCAATAAATAAAAAACGACTTCTTCCAGCTCCTACAAATCCTCCAGGAATAACTCTATTACCTTTATATCTCCGAGACTGAATATCAAATACTGTTCTAATACGGATATATACAATATTAGAGATATTTATGTCTCTCTGTATTCATTATATCTCTGTTTTTATCGCTAGTTTGGTGATTTTAGCCTTTTTTTCTGTACATCTGGGAGTTAAATTTCATTGCACTTGTGTGATGGCAATAAAGAAATTCTGTCTATTTTCTTTAATTAAAGAGGATAAAACTCTATAAAGAAGAAGATCATTACAGTCCAAACTAAAACAGAAATGAAGCTTAAAAACACTAGATTAAATGATAAATATCCCTCCATTATTAAACAGCTAATAGATTATTATTATTATTATTATTATTATTATTATTATTATTATTATTATTATTTTACTGATTTCAGTATGATCAAAATTTGGGCTGGTACACTCAGAATGAAAAGTATTAACAGTACATTTTCTTATACATGTTCTGTACCTTTAGTAAAAGTATTGTACGTTAAGAATGATTTAAGGTGCGTAATTAGACTTTAAAGACTGCATTTGTGTTTTATTTCTATTAAACTTGATTACTGTTCCAGCTAAAAGATATACACTAGATACACCATTTGTAGAAGGAGTAGTACAGGTTATTACTTTTTTTTTCTCCCTGAAAGTGAATCCACCTTGAGTTAGAGAACCTACAGGGTGTTATGTGCCTTTAAAACTCATTTCAGGCACATACAGTGCCCTCCACTAATATTGACACCCTTATGTGTTAAATCTGAGCAAAGAAGGCTGTGAAAAATGATCTTTCTTGTTTAACCTTTTGATCAAAAAACATCTCAAAAATACTCTACTCTCATGGATATCAAACAATTGAAAACAACACAGGTTTATACAAAAAATGTCTTTGTTAAATAAAGGTGTGCAAGAATTATTGGCACCCTTTCAATCTATATTTTGTGCTACCTCCCTTTCCCAAAATAACTTCTCATTTAATGCCTGATGAGGTTGGAGAATACATGGCAAGGGATCTGAGACCATTCCTCCATACAGAATCTCTCCAGATCCTTCACATGTCGAGGTCCACGCTGGTGGACTCTCCTCTTCAGTTCACCCCACAGGTTTTCTATGGGGTTCAGGTCAGGGGACTGGGATGGTCATGGCAGGACCTTGATGTTGTGGTCAGTAAACCATTTTTGTGTTGATGTTGATGTATGTTTTGGATCATTGTCCTGCTGGAAGATCCAACCATGGCCCATCTGAATCTTTCTGTCAGAGGCAGTCAGGTTTTCATTTAATATCTGTTGATATATGATAGAGACCATGATGCCATGTATCCTAACAAAATGTCCAGGTCCTCTGGCAGAAAAACAGTCCCAAAACATTAAAGATCCTCCTCCATATTTCACCGTGGTCATGAGGGACTTTTCCATATGGCTACCTCTCTGTGTACCAAAACCACCTCTGGTGTTTATTACCAAAAGGCTCTATTCTGGTTTCATCTGACCATAGAACCCGATCCCATTTGAAGGTCCAGTCGTGTCTGGCACACTGAAGACGCTCGAGTTTGTTTTTGAATGAGAGTAGAGACTTTTTCTTCAAACCCTTCCAAACATCTTGTGGTGATGTAGGTGACTTCAGATTGTAGTTTTGGAGACTTTCTGACCCCAAGACACAACTAACTTCTGCAGTTCTCCAGCTGTGATCCGTGGAGATGTTTTGTCCACTCGAACCATCCTCTTCACAGTGTGTTGAGACGATATAGACACACGTCCAATTCCAGGTCGATTCATAACATTTCCAGTTGACTGGAACTTCTTCTTTATTGCCCTGATGTTGGAAATGGGCATTTTCAATGCTTGTACTATTTTCTTATAGACACTTCCCATTTTGTGAAGCTCAACAACCTTTTTGTGCACATGACAGCTACATTCCTTGGTCCTTACCCATTATTATGAATGACTAAGGGAAATATGAGTTACCTCATATTTATACCATATATATATATATATATATATATATTAGATAAACCTGTGTTTTGTTTGCAATTGTTTGATGTATTTTGAATATTTTGAACATTTTGAACAAAAGATCAAAAGGTTAAACAATAAAGACCATTTCTCACAGCCTTCTTTGCTCATATTTACCAAGGGTGGCAATATTAGTGGAATGCACTGTAACTATTCCTCTATCTATTTAAGATAGATTGATCTATTTTTTCTGGACCTGCCCCTGAAGTGGGACCGTCTCACAAACAGGCACCAAACTGTACTTTCGCTTGTTTCTCGACTGGCACCATCATGAGTTCATGTTCTGTACCTTTAGTGAGTACATACTGTATTAGCTGAGAAGGAGTGATGTGCACCTTTAATCAGCTTTTAAGTAAACTTTCAGTGGTGCTTAAGGTCTAATGATGTACTTTAAATAGTATTTGAAGGTACATATTAAAGGTACAGAAAGTGTATGCTTGATGGATCCACAGCAACAGTTAAAGTACAGTTTGCTACCTGTATTTGTGAGAGAGATCATTCTGAAGAAACTTCGTGTCGCTCTGAATGTTCTCCACTTTGGCCAAATATGAACTGGTGTTAAAGAGATAAAGTTGTAATCAGCTCAGCCTGGAAATCACACAACAGCTCGAAGAATTCGTAAATAACTCCAACTACATTCCACTTTAGGCTACTAAGCAGCACCACTGGAGGCGTGTACTCATTTCACACGGTGTTCAGTTTGGTGTGCATTTTGGAACGTAGCCTACATTCCTTGCTTCTTGTTACTTTTTTTTTTTAAAGCCTGTGACCATCACTATTCTGTTCAC
>CM022777.1:3209844-3219844 GCA_012411365.1 Ameiurus melas
TTGGCTTTTTAAAGAAAAAGAAAAAACAGAAAAGCATTCTCCAGCATCCAGCATGATTAAAAATATTTAACAGCAACAAAAATAAAGAAATAAATGTATCCAATCGCTTTTGGTCGCAACAACAAAAAAAGAGAGATTAAAAAGAAGAGGACTGAATAAAAGAAAAGCGTGTGATTTTAAGGCCCCCGGGTCTGTAGCAGCGCGTGCTGGGCCGTGGCGGTGTGAGGGCTCTCCGTGTTTGCGGCCATGCCTGCTGCTGCCGCCGCTGCTCCTCTTGTGTTTCTTTTCTTCGACGCTTCTGACTGACTGATTGCTGATTTCCCCCAGCGCGCATGCGCACTCGCCATCCCGTGCGGCCCCGCCCACCGCGCTTTGGGCCCTTTGTGACGTCGGCTTTCAGGAGGCAAAGTGCAGCGCGCGTTGATTTTCAAAGAAACATATACCAGGGTTGTATAAGGGATGTTTCCCCCTATACATTTCATCACCAACGTAACATTTAGAATATCAGTACAAGTGCTCTTGAATAAAACTGGACTACTTCTTATAATGCGTCACTTTGTGGGAAAAAAAGACCAACATTTATTATTTTAATTGACTCATCCTGTACTAATCTGGTGTTCGTCCAATTAAATGTTATGGTAGGGGTGGGGGGCGTGTCTTGCTCTACAGTAGCAGCTCGTTAGCAGTAAGCATGGTTTCGTAGGTGTGTTTTTGTCTGTGTGTCTTTCCATACACTATTCCCCTTTTCATCCACTGATTGGTGGAGAATAAATGTTTGGAGTTTATTCACTTGGAAGAGGGTGGAGTTTGTTCAATGTCGGAATGTGGCTAGCTCAGACTGATGGAGAATTTCGTCATGGGTGAGGGCATGGGCAAAGCGTCGGTGAAGTTGTGGGTAAAGGTGTGGGTGAAGATGTGGGTGAGAGTGTGGGCGAAGTGTCAGTGAAGGAATGGGTAAAGGAATGGGTGAAGGTGGGGGTGAGGGCGTGGTGAAGGCGTGTGTTAGTGTGTGGGTAAAGGCGTAGGTGAAGGCGTGGGTGAAGGCGTGGGTGAGGGTATGGGTGAGGGCATGGGTGAGGGTATGGGTGAAGGCGTGGGTGAGGGTATAGGTGAGGGCATGGGTGAGGGCGTGGGTGAGGGCATGGGTGAGGGTATGGGTGAAGACGTGGGTGAGAGCGTGAAACACTACCCTACATTTTCTGAGATTTTAACAGACATAAAAGACAATCTTAGCATCTGTTCATTTTAATTGTAGGATAAAAATGCTTAATTTTGAGCTCATTTTCCCGCTATTTTCGTCTTCTGTGACCTCACAATGTACTACAGTACTTCAATGACTTGTCAGTGTCTCATAATTATTCATGAGCCTGCGTGTTCTTATCCAGTGAGAAGACGCTGTTTCTTAATTATTCATGACAGCACGTGATGCTTTCCTACAGATGTAGTAGATGAGAGAGGTTCAAATGGGTCGCGAGTGTTTGTTTCAGTGGTGTAAGAGTTCGAGTGTGTTTATTCAGGAGAGCTATGAGAATTGGAGACAAGTGGACTTCGGACTTGCTCATGAAAGCAGTTTGCGTCTACACAATGATGTGGAACTCAGTCCCGAGGACTTTTCCGTCCCTTCAAATAAGATACGTGTCTAATTATTAACCATAACAGTTTTACTCGTGCAAAACTATGCAACGAAAAAGTTGAAGGGAAGAGCCTTCGCCTTTTATTAGTGAAAAGCTCGAGCATATTAACTAGCTACCATTCCGAGACTCCTCCCATCTGCACTGTCTCCTCTTGTGTTTTGTTTTCCTTCATAGCCATGCCAGGAGCTAATGGTTCAAATAGACAGGGTGTAGGACCTGCACTGCTATCTATTGTGTCTCCATTTAGCCCTGGGGATTCAGGAGGAGAGAAGTCCTCTGCCTCATCAGAGCCCTGCATACTGCTGCCACTGCAAACTTTTTGTCACTATCCATCTTTATTGTGTGTGTTCTGAAGACCCGCCCCCCTCTCCTCTGCTTTCCCTGCCACACCCACTCCCCCTCCCTTCATCGAACAGCCATCCGCACCCATATTAGCTGCATTTTTCAAAAACATTCAGAGGTATACATGAGCTGAAAGAGGGAAGTTTCATGACCTTTTAAGCCCTGACTTGTGACATCACGTACCTTTGGATGTCAGGTCTGATCACCTTTGTTGGAATAATGGTAATTAGAAGAGTGTAGCTTAAAAACAAGCTGATCATTGTCTTGCCCTGTTTCTACCCACTGGGATGAACTGGAACTGGAGCCTCCTCACCATCCCAACATGCGCCTGACATCGACCTCACTAACGCCCTTGTAGCTGAATGAACACAAATCCCCAAAGCCACGCCCCAAAATCTAGTGTAAAGCCTTCCCAGAAGAGTGGCGCTTATTATAACAAAATTTAGAATAGGACGTTCAACAAGCACATATGGATATGATGGTCAGGGGCGCACATACTTTTGGTCACGTAGTGTACACTCACGCCAGTATGAATTCTGAGCAGTGTGAAATGGACACGTCCTGCATTTTCCACACGAGTACAGCCTTCGGGTTTTGTTCTTGGTCAGAATTGAAATATAGATTAATGAGGAAGGTCTGAGGCGGAGAGAAACAGGACAGATGTGTGCTGCTGTTGTGGCTGTTTGGATTCAAAGAACAATCAACTCTGAGAAACGAAACACACTTTATTTACAACGCACTCATTTTTCAATATAAATACATTCCTTTTACATCCAGACATGACCACTGAATTCACATCAGATAAACACAACAACACACATAACACAGCATGTTAGAAGATTGTACACGAGTCATGATAATAAAGAAATCTTTGCGATTAGATCGATTTTTACTAATCACACACAGCTATGTATTTGATCATCATCACATACATGCACATTGGTCAGAGGTGTTGATTCATTTTCTAGAACAGCAGCTCTGGCAGTAGTGACAGGTCTACACGAATGCGCTCTTCTAATAGGTCGTCGTTTCCATAGTAACAGCTCGTTAAAAATCGCTGATATGTTGAGGACAGCTGTAAGTTTAAGGTTTTTTTGCGGACAAACAATGACAAGCTGTGATGTTTTTTTTTTTTGTCTTATTAAATTAAAGAGAGAGAATGAAGAGAGATAATAAAGAAAGGGCTGGTGAGGGAATGACTGTTTATAGCTGCTATAACGTAAGTGAGGACAGACAGACAGACAGACACACACACACACACACACACACACATGCGGCGGCAGCGAGGGTGGTGAAGTGTAAATCACAAACACAACCATGATGCTATGATATTATACAGGCTAGGGTCTGTGGTGCCCATGGTAGATTTCAGGCCCACCCAGGGGTCCATGAAGCCCAGCCGAGGGCTCACCCATGATTTTACTAACATTACAGGGTACACGGGGTGGGATAAGTGATATTATTTTGTCATTATAAGTAGCCTAATTGACCTCTTAATTTAATTGAAATAATAAATATGGTTGAAGAAATAAGCAAACAAACAAACAAACAAAAATAAATAGGCAGAAGGACACACAAACAAACAAAAAAGCAAACAGATAGACAAGCAAGCAAATAAATAAACGTGTTTCATATTCAAATCATTATTATGTTCATAACAAGGAGCATGTTTAAAAAAAATATTTGCTTGTTTGTTTGGGGGAAAGGGTCATGCATATTTTAACACTGTTTAACTGGTTTGGGCTTCGGCGGAGAGATCAGGCATAAAACATAAAAAAATGTCACAAACAAACAGAAAATAAAATACAAACAAATAAATAAAAATGCTTCATATTTGAAGAGTTGGATTAGCTTCATAAAGGAGGAGGAGATTTCATTTGGAATAACCGATCAGGAATAAAAGCTGTCATGGTATCAGTAAAGATACAAACCAATCAATCAATAAATAAACAAACCTACAAACAAACAAACAAACAAATAAAGAAGTAAGTAAATAAATTAAAGTGCTTTATAGTTGAGCGGTTGGATTATGTCCACGATTAAACGACATTAAGTTTGTGTGTGTGTGTGTGTGTGTGTGTGTGTGCGTGTGTAAAAGCTCGGTGTAGATGATCCTGTAACCAGCACGGTGATGATCCAGTCACGTATTGATTGTTACGTCGCTGGATTTCTATATTTAAATAAACAGTTTACAAACAATCCCCCACTGGCGCGTGACAACTTCGTTTCCATGGTAACGGATCAGTGTGTGTGTGTGTGTGTGTGTGTGTGTGTGTGGTGTGTGTGTGTGTGTGAGAGTGTGGGGTAATAATCAAGCTTCAAGTGTTAGCTAACGCCCTGCACTTGAAAACACTTTCAAGAGCGAACTGGCGCAATTTAATAATCCATCAAATATTTAACGCATATATCAGTGTTTATTATTATTATTATTATTATTATTATTATTATTATTATTATTATTATCCAGAGGGTTGGATTGGACACACACTGGATCTCCCAGAACCGAAAGAGAAACAAACTTAGACTTTCGTTGTCTCGTGTTTTGGTATTTTCAGCCTGCAGTAATCTCGGGTCTGGAGAGATGATCATTAAAGTCAAACATTCAAACAAATGAACTCGCCGGATGATTATAAAATAAATAAATAAATAAATAAATAATAATGTAAAGCATCTGTACCCATTCTCATAGTGGTCGATATTTTTTCCTTTTTCATTCACCCCGTGTGTGTGTGTGTGTGTGTGTGTGTGTGTGTGTGTGTGTGTGTGTGTGTGTGTGAGGGAATAGAGCGGTAAGACTATGGATATAGCCTATGTTTAAAACATAATAATAAAAAGCGATTAGAATGATTTTTTTGGAATTGTGTAAATAAACTCCGGTGCAATATAAAATCCGACTTGTGAAGCAGAGGAAGAGGAAAACTGATCACATCGGCCATCGATCTGTTTAAAAGAGAAAAGAAAAAAAAAAACAAGTCCAGGCCGAAAGCTAAAACAGATCCAGAAGAAGAGGAGAACAACTCCCAGCACGAGGAACGCGTTTCAGAGGATCCATCTTCACCTCCACGCAGTTTAATAAATAAAACACAAACCTGTCTCATTCCAAAGAGCAGAAGGATGGACCGTTTTTTTATTTGTATCATTGTTGTAGTAATGAAGGATCATGAAGAGCTGCGTTAATGATCAATAAAGTCAAACTCGCTTTAATAAGAAACGAATACGACTCAGATCTGTGGCGGAGTTTAGGATAAATAAACTGCTTTATTTTAATAACGACTGAATGGTCAATAAGGACATTTTACCGGAATGTTTCACAACACAAACATGAGCGTTTCTTATTGAGTACTGAAAAAAATACACGCCGAAATAATGCAGTAAAATCCAGAAAAGACAAAGTTTCACAAAATAAACTCACCAAAGCAAATCATACGTTTGATCAGCTAATTATTTACGCATTATTATTATTATTATTATTATTATTATTATTATTATTATTATTATTATTATTATTATTATTATTATTATTATTATTATTATTATTAATAATAATTATTATTTTGCGGGTTTGACTTCAGTTATTTATTCGTTTGTAGTTATATATTTAAAATACATGTCGCTAATAAATAAATGTAATAATCGCAGTATAATAGTATATAACTGTGTATAATAGTAGACTGTGTGTGTAAGGTCTCGGTGCCGTTATTAACGAGAACAATGATCGTTGTATGAAGATTAAAAGTCGTCGCTCTCTCACGACGTGGAACCTGAATCTGAACCCGAAGCGTGTCTGGGTTTATTTAATTCAATAAAATTCAACCCCGTGATCATGACTGAAATATACAATGAAATATCCACATTTCTCGAAGTGTAAGCAGATGATCGAGGCGCTGAGGCTCGGGGAAAGTGAAGCGGATGTATCCTCAGATTGATCGAATGTTAATTACATGATCACTCCAGTCCGGTGTAGATGGGAAGAATGATCAGACTAATGCTTATTTATTACCCCAGGAGTGTGAAGTGAACTGGAGTGAAGTGAAGTCATGTATTATTGCCTGTATTCTATAAAAGTCCAGAAGATAACCCTCACACGAGACTTGGGAATATTTATACTTACTGAAGCAGTGAGTTGTGGATATTTTATCATCTGCAATTTGGAAAGATTGTATGCGTGAGTCTCATTAAACACACAAATGTCCAAAAACAGAAGAAAACAAAACAAAAACAAAGCAAGAGAACGTTTTCGTCTGTTTTTTTTTTTCCCTGTATATATATATATATATATATATATATATATATATATATATATATATATATATATATATATATATATATATATATATATATATAAAATCTTCAACTGTATAACTGCTCTGTTGTTTGTCTTTCGGGAAAATAATACTTTAAATGTATTAATTAACACATCATTAATAACTGTTGCGCAATAGTAAGTAGGTTGTATTTTGGAGCTCCTTCTGGTAATTTAATGTCATCAGATCGCTGTAATTTGGTGATTTTATTTACACAGTTTGATCAAAGGAAGCAGATGTTCTAGTGAGCAGATATCTTCCAGTAAACCCAAAGCCACTCACGACGTGGAGGAAAACTAACGAGCACGAGCCAGAAGGGACATTTGGCTTTCTGTAGGCTAATTCCGACCCTCAGCCTAATCTTACCCTGTGTTAACATTTCGTCCGAGTTCAGTAGCTCTTACTATTTATTCGCAGTAATACTTCCGGTATTAAATGGTTCTAAAACGGAGCAACACGGCCATTTTGTGGTGCAGCGATGAGGCCTAGAGTCAAGTACTCACCGAGGAGAAAAACAACACTTAAACACAGACTGTACAGGATCCAGAAAGAGGATCACATCATCATCATCATCATCATCATCATCATCATCATCATGATTGTGTTTATGCTGTAAAGTGCAGCTTTTATACTGTAACCTAATGAAAGCCGAAAGCCGTGCGCGCGAGGACAGGGCTGAGATTTCTGAGTAATCACACATCTCTCTCATCTCATCAATATGCTAAATCAGTCCGACATATTTCATCACTATTTCATGATTATTTAGTATTTAAGGATACCGATCAACATCTCAGTATCAATACCCAAAAGATATTGATCACACGTGATGTAACGCATAAAAGCTGCACACAGATTATTATTATTATTATTATTATTATTATTATTATTATTATTATTATTATTATTATTATTATTATTATTATTATTAGCCAATTTATTGTAAACATTGGAACGTGAAAAAGCCGAAAATCCTGATCAGAGATTTAACATCACTGCACACAAAAGCCTGGTCTGCTTTTAGGTCCCTAAACTCCAGTAAACTCCAATCAACTCCAATCAACACCTCACTCTGATAAAATAGTTCTTTCATCAATTTGCGTTGTTATCATATAGTCTAGTTACTAGATAAAAAAACATCTTACAGTCAGGAAATTTCAAAGAATTCTCAAGCTATGTTTTGCACACACACACACACACACACACACACACACACACACACACACACACACACACACACACACACACACACACACACACACACACACACACACACACACACAAACACGTGATGTGCTCGACTGGTGAACCGCAGGTGTGTATTCTTGGTCAAGTCTAAATAAAGGGGATGGAGGACAAAAGCGTTCCTAATAGTCGAGCCAAGCATAAAACAACGGATAGAGCTACTTTAAGACAAATAATCATTTATGTGTGTATATATATATATATATATCTATAAACACAAAAGCAGCAGAGCTAGTTAAACACACAAACAATACACTGCAGCTGTTTTGGGCCTTGCGCATGTCCTTCTTATGAAAACTCTAATGATATAATACACTGATGCTATTCAACCACCTTCACCCCCACTTAGTGTGATTTCGGATCTGTTCTCATATGCTTTTTATTTTATACAATCATTTGTATTATTATCAACATAGATTCACTTTGAAAAAAAAAAAGCACGCACACAAAAAAAGAGCATTTAGCTTCACTTCCGACTTCCAACAAAAACAACGAAGGATTTCAGTGAAAACATTCCTGCACGTGCGGTTATTTAAATCAGTGGCACATTTTTAGTGTAAACGAATAATAAAATAATAATAATAATAATAATAATAATAATAATCAAAGGAATATTATTTTTGTATTTTAAACAGCCTGAAGATGTTTTGCTGATGGACCTAAAGCTGAGCTCTTTTTAGATTTTGGTCTCGTGCCAATAATTTCTCTGGCTGCTCGCCCCCTCCCTTAACTCTGCAAATCTCTGCAGGAAGCGAAATGTCAGTGCATGCATTTAAAGACCATTTCCTCTCTCTCTCTCTCTCTCTCTCTCTCTCTCTCTCTCTCTCTCTCTCTCTCTCTCTCCTGGAGAAGCTGCTTTACCCTCTTTTTACGAACTATCATTTCATGTTCTTTTTTGTTTTGGTTTTTACCTTTGTCCAAATGTGTTCTTAACGCTGCGCGCGCATGCACACACACACACAAAAATCTCATCTATGATATTTAGACACATCAGAAAAATTCAAAATCCCAACGTTTCTATCGTGCAAATCTTCACTTTCTTCCAAGAAGCATTGCCTTGCGTCTTCCTCGCGCGCGCGTCCTCCTCCACCACCTCCATCACCTCCACTTCCTCCTCCTCCTCCTCCTCTTTCATACAATGGGCGTTTCCATGAGTCTCCACATCCGACCAGAAGATACCAAAGCAAAAACGAGCGTTTTCCAAAAATAAGAAAGTCGGAGGGGAAAAAAAAGTCGCATCCGTTTCTGTGCTGTCGCGTGCGTTCGGTTAGCTTCACTCGGCGCGCGCTTGATATGGATCCGCGGCGTGCTACTGCTGAAAAGAAAGAGAAGGGAAGGAGGGAGAAAGAGATAGAGAGAGAGAGAGCGAGAGAGAGAAGGAGAGAGAGAGAGAGTGATCAATATGCAAATCGCTTTCGCTTGCAATCGAAATGTTCGATCGGCGATAGCAGGCCCTTTTTAGGGAGGCTGATGTCAGAGCCATGGCGCGTGCTCGCCTCACACTGTTCCACAAATAACACCTGCATTGTGGAAAATAAATACACACAAAAAAACCCCAAAATAACCATGCAAAGAATTTACAAGATTAAATGCATTTTGTTGTTGTTGTTGTTGTTGTGAAAAACCCAAACACGTCATGCATGCAGAAGTTTAAACGCGCGTGATGAGCACGCGCATGAAGTACAAAATAGTTTAAAACCGTATAGAATGATCACATGTTACATGTTTTAAAAATAAACTCTTCAGCAGCGGTGAATTTAACGCCGTCGTCTTTGACATCAAGCGCCCAGGAAAGTCCATGTGAAGACACGTGGAATTACAAAGCAAACAACAACAACAACAACAACAACAACAACAACAGTGTAGTGAACTGGAACCTTCTTCTTCTTCTTTTAAATATGAACTGTTTGTAACTCAATGTTCTCAGACAACGAACAGATGAACCTTTGGGGTCTGTAATTAGAACCTGGATTATTCTTCAAATCCTTCATCCTTCATAAACAATCACAGCAACCTTCTTGGAGGCACTTTTCCTGTTTCCACAGTCTGGATGATTATTACAGAGTTAGAGCTCTATGTTCAGTGTGTGTTCAGCATGGACAGTATTAAATCCACACCCGGACACAACTGTGTGAGTTTGTGTTGCTTCAGTATTGATAGTGTTAAATTCCCATCTAGTGATTAGAAGGACCACACGAGCATCTGTCGGGGTCAGGTGGACGCGGAGTCGTGTCCTCTTGACTCGACAGTGTAATCTGTTCACGAAATTAAAGACACGCTGTGATCAGATCATAATAAAACAGTTCTGTAGAATTTCACCCGCGTGACAGATTTCACTGGGAGTTTTTTTTCCTCCATTAAAACACTACCCCGGTGATGTGAGGTTTAACAGGGTTGTTTCCTCGCAGATGAGCTCGGAATTAAAACGGTCCCGTTTTTGCCATAACGCCAGGAGAGGCTGTGGACTCGGAGCTGTGT
>CM022777.1:3222344-3227344 GCA_012411365.1 Ameiurus melas
CACACTATATGCAGTGCCTTATAGATGCCTTTATATGAAGCGCATTTATATCCCAAATATGGTTAGAGTCAACGCTGTAAATGGAGCAGAAGCACTTTTTCATACTCTGTTTAATGCACTGATATAAGGACCGCGGTGCTGATTCGTAAACGCTCCCTACTGGATATAAAGTGCACTACAGTAGGGCGTAATAGCCGTTATTTCATATCCCATGTAGTGCACTTACGCAGGCAGCAAGGAGGCGTTTGGGATTGAGCCGCGACTCTTATCACACCCTTTTGCCCATCCAGCCAAGGCGAGGTGATGAATAGTAAATTACTTATTGATCTGGCTCAGCTGTAGTGCACGTAGCGTAGAGCTAGTCCCCTGTTTCTTTCTTCCAGCAGAAAGGCGGTGATGGGGAATAACAGGAGAGCGAGCACAGATGAGGGCTGAAATAATAAAAACAAACAAACAAACAAACAAAAGAAAACAAATCAAAACCAACTTGGAATTATTGTTTATAATGGGTTATTATTCATATTCTAAAATAGGACAACGATCTTCTTCACTATAGAGCGGACACGATAAACCTGTAACCTTGAGCAGGGTTTAGAAAATACACACACACACACACACACACACACACACACACACACACACACACACACACACACATACACACACTGGCACCTACTAGATGTATTTGTAGAGAAGGCACAATACCTCTTTCTCTTAATTCTTAAAGAAAAAGAAAACATCTCCTATTGTATTCTTTATAAACTACTAAACACTAATCACTCACACTGTAAACATAATAAATATAATAAAGTGTAATAAAGTATCATTTCGAATATCCTAAAAAAAAAACCCCCAAACCAGTCAAGTCTCTTTATACCGTAAACATTTCTAGTTCCACGAACACAATGCCAGTCTTTTCTCTTATCTATCTATTTATTTATTTATTTATTTATTTGCAGAATCTGATATCTGATATGTTTTCTCTGATATCAGATCCACGTTTTTTTTTTTAAATGAACTAATTAATTTATTATTTTACCAGACTGGTATCGGTCCGGTTCTGATACTGGGTATGGCATGGGTGCCATGTCTACTTCTATATTGAACTCATGAGAGAATGTCCATTCTGAATGCAGTAATGTGACTTCTGCAGTGTGGTAATAAATTTCAGTCTGTTTATAAATCATTTAGAGCTACATTACACAAGCTACATGCCGGTGGACTGTCTTATAGGATTAAATGGATTGATGATTAGTTTTGGGTTTTATACGTACTGATTAGTGGGATAACACAACGAGAACATCTGTATCTGTATCTGTATCTGTATCTGACTTGAACCCCGAAGTGGGCGTGGCCTTATATATCAGTACTTTTTCCCCAGCTACAAAACTCCAGTTCAGAATTGCTTCTCAGCTAGAGGTGTGTGTGTGTGTGTGTGTGTGTGTGTGTGCGGGGTGTGTGTGTGTGCTCACATTATTATATTTTTTTAAATTGTTCCTGTACCTGCCTGATATTTTCCAACGTAACTTTGGTTCTATCTGTACTTGGTTCTGCTTCCCGAAATATAAACGAACTGGTAGCCTAATTTAAACCCTCATGACCAGGCAGTTACGAAGGATGAATGATTGAATGCTGTATTTATATCACACAATGCCACAGGTAGATGTTAATGAGTGTGATGTTTGGTAATCCCGGGAGCTTGATTAGGAATTAGGATTATCTTCAAAACCTCTGAACCCTCTGAGTCCCGGTCGCGACCTACACTTCTCATCTCATCCAGACGCGGTGTGAGAACGTCCTGGTGTAAACTTCTTCAATTTCCAAAGAACCAAACAACTCAACTCAAGAACCCTAAACAATGAACAATGGTTCTTGATGAGAAGAAGGTTCTTTGCAGAACCTATGCAGAACCACTGAAGAACCTTTATTTTTAAGAGTGATATGTGAGTTTTAAGCATCAAATCATACGTGTGAACAGCCTGAACAACAAAACCGGTGTGTGTGTGTGTGTGTGTGTGTGTGTGTGTGTGTGTGTGTGTGCTTGTGTGCAAACATTCCCACTAAGAGAATGAGACAGAAATTGATGAACCTGCTTACTGATGTGTGTGATCTCAGCATTGCTTGCATGTGTGTGTGTGTGTGTGTGTGTGTGTTTGTGTGTGTGTGAGTGTGTGTGTGAGTGTGCGTGTGTGTGTGTGTGTGTGTAAACAGACGTAATGCTCACCATCACAAGAGCCATTGTGTCTGGAATGTTGACTCAGTCTTGTAACTGGTTAATCCATTACCACTGTCTCTGAGTGGCATGTAAACAGTGTCGAGCGTTGCGTAAGTAAAAGTCCCCCATGTGTGAATCGTAAATAACCTGAATGATAAAACAACACCTTTAATCAGTTACTCCCTAGAGATGAATTGCTCTGAAACCTCCACTGAAGGAAAACCAAGTAAACTATCGTACCGGATTATTCCTGTGAGAAGATCGCGTTTAAAAAACGTCTGAAAGGCAACCTGACGTTTTTTAAGAACCGCACGTGTAAATTTCCACACGTCTATCATGCGATCGCGTCCACGTGATGGTCATGTGACTTTTCTGTAAGGGGTTACGTTACAGAAAGAAAAGGGGTCAGAAACAGTTCAAAGGACCTCCGTTCTGACAGGAGAACAATCTACTGCACGGTTCCTGTAAATGTTCTCGCAGAGGGACAGCCGGAGAACCCTGAAGCTTTCTCAATACAGTGTGAGTGTAGAACCGATAGCTCTCTGGTCTCCTAGTAAGTGCATTCTTATGGTACTCGGCATCGTGCAGTAAATAAAAAGGGTTCTTCAAAATGTTTTAAGACTTCACCGCCTAATTAAGGGTTCTACTTTGATCATTTTTTAGATTTACAATTTGTTATAGGTTTTATTTATTTATTTATTTATTTATACCTATAACCTTTAAGTGTTCCCCCTGACAGTTTTCCGAAGAACCCTCAAAGGTTCCACACCAAAATTCATTAAAAGTCATTATGTTTATACACTGTATAGTGCACTTGAATAGATAACAGTCCAAATTGGAGTGCTTTTGTACATGTTCTGGACTACAAAGGGTGCAGGGAGTCGTGGATATTCCCTATGTAGTGCACTAACACTGAGAACATAGTGGTGTTCTAGATTAGATTCTCCTGGACACCTCCTAGGGCATCCAGGGCACGAGCACAGGGAACAGAAAGCCATTTGGGAACAGGGTGTACAGGGGGAACATGGAGGCATTTGAGATTCTCCGGGACCAAAAGTGCACTAGATAGGGAATCTAGTACACTAGCATGGGGAACAGGAAGGTGTTTGGGATTCTCCTTGACACAAAGTGCACTAGATAGGGTATTATTAAACATCTACTTTGAAACCGGCACAGGCCGTGTTGGGATTTAGGATCCAGCCTTGAATAGAGTCACACCCGTCACCTACCAGCCAAAGCAAGCTGTCCAACACCGAGTTATTGATTTGGCTCAGGTGTAGTGTGTAGTGTGTGTGTAGTGTGTAGTGTGTAGTGTGCAGTGTGTCGTGCGCATTATTTCTTTCCATTTTGTGTAGGAAAGTGATCTGAAAAATTACAGCACTTACTTTTCTTGAAAACGGTAAGAATATAGATCTGCTAAAGTGCCCCCTTTATACGTTTCGTTCGTACATTTATCTGTGCGACGTCCTGCTTTGTTGCTTTAAAAGCCAAAAGCAGTAGTTTCTTCGGGGACACACACACACTCACACACACACTCACACACACACACACACACACACACACACACACACAGCAAAGTCTTTGTGCTCAGACGACGGGGTGTTTTTTTCTCCTGCAGGCGTCATGAAGCTAATCAATAAGCCAGTGCAGCATTGCAGGCATGTAGTGTGTATATGTGTGCGTGTGCGTGTGTGTGTGTGTGTGTGTGTGTGAAGTTCCTTGTGGCGCCACACTGTCACAATCGGGACAAATGTAGACCACCGAGTCTTTAAAAGCAGCTTCAGTGGAGGTTCTGAGACTGAGAGGTGAAAATAAACCACACTCTAATTACGCATGTGTTAATTTACTGCGTGTCCCTGAGATCTGGAGCAAGGAAACACACACCAAGAGGAAATAAACACAATGTTTTAAACCAGTTATTTAGATAAGTCTGGAGTCATTTACAGAGCACGGGCTCTTTCTCTGCTCGACGAGTGAAGCTGTTCCACGAGGACGTTTTCAGCCCATGTTCTGTCATGAGGTTCCTCTGGGTTCTCTGCTCTGTTCTCTGTTTGTCCACACACATGCAGGAAGGTGGATTGGCTATGCTAGGTGTGTGAACGGTGCCCAATGACGGACTGGCGTCCCATCGGGGATGAATTCCTCCACCCTGCACCCAGTGTTCTCTCTGATTGGCTCTAGATTCTTGGAGAACCCGAACGACGAAGTTCATTCCAGCACTTTGGCTCCAGGGGTCTTTCTTCAGGTCTTGGTTGTGTCTTGAGGGATGTTGGGTTGAGGTGATGCTAGAACCTCGAAGAGAACGTGGTGCAGAGCAGGGCGCGATAAGTGAGGTCTGTTGTTGATGTTCTAGGGGAATGTTAGCATTTTAAATCTGATGTTGTCAGCTACAGGTGGTCAGGAGGAGGAACGCAGCAGTGGGAGGATATTTTCAGGGGTCTGATCGCACGCAGGAGAGGACCTGCTGTACTCCAGTCCCGAGCTGACGAGGGAACCCAAGAAGCGTCTGAGCATGGAGAGACAGAACCAGATGTTGTGAAGGAGAGACCTGCATGTCCGAGTCAGGCAACATGAACACAGAATGAGAGCTGCGCATCCAGAAACACACCGAGGCGGTGTGTGCTGTCAGACGTCGTGAGTCGAGAGTTCTCCAGAGAGATGACAAGATCGTGATGTGCGGATGCTTCCCCGGGGATGTACAGCGGATACGGCGGAGCAGCTCAGGCTTCAGGACATGAACTGCTGTCCCTGATGAGATGGATCAGCTCAGGGTTGAACCCAGGAC
>CM022777.1:3234844-3264844 GCA_012411365.1 Ameiurus melas
ATGTCGACACTGTTGCTAGGCAACCGAGCGCCCCAAAAGACGCATCGCTGCTGTTTTAATTAATTAGATAGTTTACATAGCTGTTAAATGTTCTGTACACACAGTGTAGGAAACGACACTGTAAGTACACGACCGCTAACCGTCATTGCCAACAAGTTTGACCGGATCGAGCAGGATAATGACGCAGTGACAAAATAAACCACACGAAAATGTCGGGAACGTCGACGTTTTCCTCAGATGTGTCGGCAACGTAGTGCACAAATATTCCAGGAGGATGCGATTGCACTGCGATTACTCGTAGCGTAAACCGCGAAGTGGTCACGTGCATGAGAACGCTGTTGCTAGGCAACCAAACGCCAGGTACTCTCAAAGGCTTCTCGGTGCTGTCTTAGCTAGCTAGCTAGCTAGCATGAATGTAAAGAACGTAAAGACACAGCGACATTAAAAACGATACAGAAATGTCAGGAATGTCGAGATTTTCCTCAGACGTGTCGGTTAATTGCTGCAAAAATGCTGCAGGAGGAAAATATTACACTGTAATTAGACTTTACGCTAACTCGGCTTCCTCCTCATAATGGGTTGTGTTGTGTTGAGGAGTGGCAGCGTTGCTTCACGAGATTAAATTAAATGAGATGATTAGTATTATTAGATAGAGTAGTATGCGATAGAGTAGAGTAGAGTAGAGAAAGAGAGAGAGAGAGAGAGAGAAGAGAGAGAGAGAAAGAGAGAGGGAGAGAGAGATAGTGACAGACAGTGAGAGTTTCTCACGGTGTGTATCTCCTGACAGGACAGAGTGAAGCCGCTGCTTTGTGTGCCGTTATCAGAGACTCAGGGACGGAGCGAGCCGTATCTCTCCTCTGTAAACACACAAAGCTCACTGCAAACACACGCAGCGGCAGAGGGGTTTCGCAGCGAGAGAGAGAGTGTGTGTGCTTTGTGGTTTGTGGGTTGGGGGGTTTCTGACCTCCAGGCCAGTTGAGCCCCATATTCTCCATGCCAGGGCATTTCCCATGAGGCCTTGCTGGACAGCTCGTCCAATCGGCCCCAATCAGTGGGGGACAGAGCTGTCCAGCTGCTCGCCTGTGTGTGTGTGTGTGTGTTTAAATGACCACCAGCAGCAAATATTCCAGAGGCCAGGAGTTTAAGCTGTCTTTGGATGCCAGAGTGGAGATAAAGCAGCAGCTCTGGATGAGGTTAAGTTAATATCTGACCGGGGCAGAAAACCGATACGCTTATTATTACAGGGAAAAGAATCCGGGATCCAGGAGCACGCAAACACTCGGGGTTATGTGGTTGTTACGCAAAACACACACCTCATCAGTGGCCGGTCAATAATTAAATAACGAACGACTCGTCCAAAGAAACGCATGTTTTCACAGGTTTAGCTCAGAGGTGAAGTGACGACGCGTGTTTGCAGGCTTGTAGGTGGCACGGCTACATAAGTAATAGCCTATTTTGCTATTTAGCTTGTATCACCATTTAAATGCCATCGTGGACAACCATGATCTGAAGTTGTCTGCGAAACATTGTGCCTTAGCGTCCCACTTTCATCGTCTACTTCATTTTTTATTGCCGGGTTTTAACTGTACAATTTCTCATCGCTTAAAGGCAAAATTGATCACATTATGCGTTCTCAGAGCACCGATCTCAACTCATGACCAAAGAATTCTGCAATTTTTGTCTGAGATAGCAAGGTCAGGACCAAAAGTGTTCAGTGCAATAACAGCTGCAGGCGTCAAGCGAGAGCAACACTTGCATTGTTCACTTGATATTAAAGGAATCATAATTAAAGCTGCGAATGCGAACCTCGCCGAGTTTTATCTGGCTTCTCCAAATTCTCATACACCATGTTGGGTTTTAGCGAGTCACTGTCAGCTCGTCCACGCTGCTGCTCTCAGAGCGAGTGAACAAATTCACACCTTCAAAGCACATCTCAAAGAAGCTCTAATGATGAGCGCGCACACAGGCGTCGCAGGCCGGGAAGAGGCCACTTGTGAGGCCACGTCTCCATCCTGGTCTTCTTAGAGCCATTAGCTCGCTCTGAATCCCTCCCTCGCGCCTTTCAACTTTCTCACCCTCTCAGAGCGCTCTATCCACTCTCTCTTCATCCCTCGCTCCTTTCCCTTTATTCCCGTCTCTCGTTTCTCAAAAAAAATACCACCCCTTCTGCTTCACATCTCTGTCTCTCAAACACTCTTTCAACTTTTTTCTTTCTTTCTCTCTCTCTATCTCTCTCGCTCTCTATCCGAGTGCTTCTTTGGGCTTTTAAGCCCCGTCTTGAGCTTTCTCACAGGTAGTCGATGCTCTAAATGCGCTCCACGGAAGAAAAGACGAGTGCCAAGACTCCATTCATCGCCGACTCCATTTAGCCGGAGCGTCCTAAAGAGCTCTCCAGTCTGAGACGTAAGCTTCAGCGCAAGGCTCTGGCATTGAGACCGTCTCTCTCTCTCTCTCTCTCTTTTCGCTCCCTCTCTCTCCTGTTATTAAAGGAGGAAGACTTGGATGGAGAGATGAGAAGGAAATGGACTTTTATGCGTCCAGGCTGTCCTTTTGTTCCTGATGAGAAAGTTGCACCGCTAATGGTTGAAGGGCTTTAAAGAAATAAGGTGGATCGTTTTAAAGATGTTGTGGGTAATGAAGAAAGTCGTACACTTCAAGAGAAATGTGTGTAGCACATTCTGGCAGCATAAACACTACTAGTGTGTGACGCTGACTAACAACACAGTAAAAATACTATAAATCCAATGAACATTTATATTAAAAGTGGGAGAACGTATTTACATTTATGATTAATCATTTTGAGCAACTAAAGTACATCAGGTCATAACCTGAGAGACCCGTCCCTGGTTCTAGATGTTCTAGATCATTTGAAACCTCAGTACACAGGCAATAATAAGCATGGAGAGCATTTTATGTTGTGTTTTATAAGATGAAAGGTGAAAAGGAGGATTATTTGTCCAGTGGTCCACGCAATATATATATATATATATATGTATCTTTATCTTTATATTTATATACAATATTTCCATATTTCTATATTTCTATAAATAATGTATATTTCTATAGTTCTACATTTAAATATAAAATGTATATATATATATATATATACATTTTATATAATCTATATATAATTTATATTTCAATATATAATGATCATTTCTATATACAATGTATATTTCTATATTTTTATATATCTATATGTAACGTATATTTCTATAGATCTGTATTTCTATAGACAATGTATATTTTTTATAGTTCTATATTTCCATATATAATGTATATTTCTATAGTTCTACATTTAAATATAAAATGTATATATATATATATACACATTTTATATAATCTATATATAATGTATATTTCTATAGTTCTATATTTCAATATATAATGATCATTTCTATATACAATGTATATTTCTATAGTTTTATATATCTATATGTAATGTATATTTCTATAGATCTGTATTTCTATGGACAATGTATATATTGTTTTTATAGTTCTATATTTCCATATATAATGTATATTTCTAGAGATTTCTGTTCCCATTTACAGTTACATGCTTATTGTTTAATTAATGTTGACTTGTTCCCTCACCAGTCTCTCT
Organism: Ameiurus melas; assembly: GCA_012411365.1. Classification (NCBI taxonomy): domain Eukaryota; kingdom Metazoa; phylum Chordata; class Actinopteri; order Siluriformes; family Ictaluridae; genus Ameiurus; species Ameiurus melas. The sequence goes on from CM022777.1 coordinate 3,238,449, forward strand.
ATTCTCTCTCTCTCTTTAAGAACAACAGCAAAAAAAAAACGCAGCTTGTCATCGTCACCATAGAAACAAAGCAGCGTACACTCCTCTATCCTGCAGATGTCGGAAAGCGTAACGTTACAGCTTTACCTCTGACGGTGACAAAACGCTGACACTGGAGACTCCTTCCGCAAACTTTACAGAAAATTTCACCATAGTAAGGATTGCGCAATTTTACATGGAGCGTCCCTGTGAATGAGCTGTTGCTATAGAAACAATAACGAATTAGAACAAGTGCATTGATAATAATAATAATAATAATAATAATAATTCTGTGACTTGCATGTGTACTACTGTCAGAACTGCTGTTATGGAAAATTACACCTTCTGACCAATCACAGTTCAACAGCACTGTGGTATTAACACGTACTGGCCAATCAGAAACGAGTAATTCATTTCTAGTCATTTGTATCGACTGTGAAAATATGCCGCAGACGTGTTATAGACGATGGATTCTGAATAGTGTTCTTGCTGTATTTATTGTACAGTAAAAGCACATATAGTGCCTTCAGCACGCAGTTCAGATGAAGAAATCTGATAGCTCCGTGTACGTATAAGGGATGCGCATTTACTCAATTTTATAACATTACACAGCATTATAATGTAGGGCTTAAAAGACCGGCACTTACTTAAGAAGCACATATATATTAACAACAGATTCAGTCATGAATACTGTTCAATACTGACACGAAATCCTGACTGACTTTTATATCTTCTCATATATTCATGCATAAATATGCCATTTAATGCGAATATCTACGGTCTTTCTTACTGGAAATGACACATCTATCATTTCCCCCCCAGTAACATTACCCAGAGTGAAATTCCAAACACGTTTCTAACCCGTTTTCGGTCACATCTGCACCGGCGACGTGGAAGACTTTTATTCTAATTTAATGGAGGATTATAAAGACAGGAAACTGGAAAGTGAAGTTTCTGAGGAGGTGTTTTTGTTCGCATAAAGTAGCTTTTAAATTGAGTAAAAAAAACATTATTCTGAAGACCAAATGCTCTATTCAGATGATAGTCTCTCTCTCTTCATGCCCCTCTCTCCCTTATTGCATCAGAGATATATATTGGGGCTTTGCTTATTGATCAGAAATGGCCTCGGCAAGTAACGTTTCAAAACTTAAAAGCTAATGCACAAAAAAGCTTAAAAAAATCAATTTTTATCCCACTAAAGCCGTCCCTTATTGCGAAAAAACAGCCAAAATCAAAGGTAATATATACATTTTCCTGTGGAATCTTTATACTTTGTATTTTTCCTTTCATATAACCGAGTTGAAAAGAAGGTCTTTCTGGCCAGAGCGCAAAGTTTGAAGTTTAGGAATATTAGATTTATGATGATGGAGCCATTAGGTTAAAGTATGAAGCGGGGTGGAGGTGGGGGGGGACATCGCATCCAAAAGCAATTAGAGTCGAATGAACACATCACGGTGGTGAGGTCATCTGGAAAAAAAAAAAAAAAAAAAAAAAAACACACAAAAAAAAAGCATTTCGGACAGAAAAAAAAAGAGAGGGATTTTAGGGAACTTTGGCGCAGAGGAACTCACACCAACATCCGTAACTTCTCCCGTGCACACGCCGACGCCCTCCAGCCCTGAACACACACGCTTACTGGACTTCCTGTCAGGAATTCGACGTATAAACTATACGCTTTCAAATATACATATATCCATATATCTATATATATATACTGCATACTCTAAATATCCCATAAAACCTTTACAACGGCTCAGTGAACTGAACTGAAGCCGACGTTTCCCAAGCAGAAGGTAATGAAGGATTTCTAATCCATGCACCGATGAATCCTGGTCTCTGATTGGTCAGAAGCTGTTGATTCGTTTTCTCTGACAGTCGTGAACGCCCTCATTGTAATACGGTATCGTTTCCATAGTAACAGCTCATCCACAGGGACTTGTACAGCGGACGCTCCTGTTAATAAATCCTTAACATGGGGAAGTTTTCTGTAAGGAGACGTTGATTTAATTCGATTATTCATGGAAGGAGTCTCCAGTGTCGGTGCTTTGGAACAGTCAGAGGTCACATTTGCAGATTTTCCGACATCTTCAAGACAGAGGAGTTTGTGGTTTCATGGTAACACGAGAACCCTTGTTGTTGTTGTTGTTGTTGTTGTTGTTGTTGTTGTTTATTTTTTTGTCTTATTAAATTCAAGGGAGAAAATAAACGAGAGGCTGAACGACTAAACGTCGATAGATAATTAGTAAATAATTGATCAATAAAGGAAGGAAACATGTCAGGGACGCTCTTAGAGGAAAAGAATCAAATTTATGGCGCTAGCAGTAACTCCGCGTCGTCGCACCATCCGCAGCACTGTTGTTGATTATTTTACTACAACAGTGCAACATGGAGTGTTTTATTAGTTTCCCTGAGTGTGTGTGTGTGTGTGTGTGTGTGTGTGAGACGGAGTGTATCGATTGATTAGTCTTGCCGTCAGCGAGGCCAGAGGCAGCCACAGATCCGACCTTGTGATCCAATTTTCTGGACCTGCTGACACCTTTGTGTGTGTGTGTGTGTGTGTGTGTGTGTGTGTGTGTGTGTGTGTGTAGATGTCAGTCTGTCTATGTGCAAACGGATTTAAGTGTGCATGTGCATGCGTGCAAACCTTATATATGTGAGCACACGCGACACACACACACACACACACACACACACACACACACACACACACACACACACACACACTTCCTTCTGTACTGTAAATGACATTTTTATTAAGTGAGACTCTCAGGCTTGTTATATTTTGCTGATTGCTACAAATATGACCTTAAAACTGAAAGCCTAGAAACAACGCTCAGGTCAGGGTCAGGCGTTCTCACGACAAACCATGAAAAAATAAATCAGAGCAGTGTACTACAGCGTGCGCAGCCCGCCCGGTACACTCCTTTAACCTTATTCTGTTTGGAATAAACTTTCAGACAGTAATGGAAGGTGAGTCTCCAGGTTAGCGTTTCATTCGAGCTCAGTGTGCTGTGAGAGTCGATCGTAAGCACTACCTGACATCGAACCCGACCCTTTTCTTGTCGTTTTATTTTATTTTTTTTACCTTACTAGTCTGTGTCTCATTCATCAATTCATCAGCAAACATTAACTATTAATCTAGCGCCATTTTCTCCGCTCTCTCCACCCACCGAGTGAAAACGCACAACCCTCTCTCGTTCTAGAAAAGGTCACGTTACACACTGCAAACAAATGCCTTTCTTGAAACAAGCAAGACGCACGTAAATCTAGTTAAAGTGCATTAACTCTGCCAACGCGTGGACGCAAAACTGACTGGGTACGATTTCTTAAACACAGCATAAATATCTAGTCACTGGAGATGCTACTGGATCTTCAAACTAGACAAAAATGCTCAAATGGAAGCAAGTTGTGCTTATTACAGGCAATGAGATCTCCGTTATTCACAATAGACTTCAAACCAGTGTTTTCATTGAGCTGACGTTACGAACGTATCCTTTCCTCTAAGATTACGGACTTTAAGCAACAGCTGCGAGAGGAATGGCGATGGCGTTCCGACGTTGTATTGCGCATGCACGACTTTAACTGCTACTTCGTGACGTTCTACTGTAGCCGTCTCCTACGGGAGAACAGTTGAGGCGTTCGTCTTCCTCCGTGTAATCGAGATTAAAAGGCAAGTTCCGGATTGCGTACACGGTAAATCTAGGGTTTTTAGACTTATTGGCATCATAGAAGATTAAAACAGTGGCGGTGTAACAGCTTACCTCCGGTCGCCGTAGCCGTTCCATTCGCAGCTGCTGCTGAATGTCCCTTTTAATAATGAGCAACAACAACAAAAACGGAATAAGACACAATTTCTTCAAACAGTTTTATTTGTGTAGCGCGTTTAACAACGGACGTCGTCTCAAAGCAGCTGTACAGAAACATATAAACACAGGATGGAGATGTTAAGTGTGTGAGTTTATCACTATTGAGAGAGACGGTGGAGACGGTGGTGAGGAAAAACTCCCTGAGATGATACGAGGAAGAAACCTTGAGAGGAACCGGACTCAGAAGGGAACCCGTCCTCATCTGGGTCACGACGGATCGTGTGAGAGTAAAAGAACGTTCACGATGGTGTTTATATGAAGTCTGATTGTTGAACTAGTCCACTGTTCACTAAAGGAGACCTGAGTGTAAAACTCTATGTGGTAATTGCAGTCCCAAGGACATCGCAGCACCCGTAGTCCCAGCAACCACAGCGAGAACGTCCATGTGGAATCGAGGTCCAAAAGTATTTCATGGTACTTCAAGCGGCTGTAGGACACATGATAACACACAAACACAACAATTTGGTGCTTAAAAAATAGAACTTCTATTAGGGTGCTTATTTGGGGGTAACACAGAATAGGTGTGAGTGATCAGTGGGACATGTGACAAGGGCTGGGGCTGATGGGTAATGTATTTCAGTGTGGATTTCAGCATAACCATGACACATAGCTGCTTCATTGAAAAATTGAAGTGTGCACATGGTAAGGAAAACAATCTTGTTCCTCTGATGGAATATTATCCAAACCCTAACCCTAAACCATATTCCTGGTATCTTGCTACAGTAGTCTCTGTGACAGAACACACCTAGATCACAGGTGACAACATGAAAAGTCATGAAAAGTCTGATTTGAAGATACTCTAAGTGTACAAATAAACCTGAAGAACAGTCCAGTCAAATAACCCAACTTGGAGATGTTCTGAAATGTAAGAGGGTCAGCAGTAGGAAATGTTCTGAAATGTAAGAGGGTCAGCAGTAGGAGATGTTCTGAAATGTAAGAGGGTCAGCAGTAGGAAATGTTCTGAAATGTAAGAGGGTCAGCAGTAGGAGATGTTCTGAAATGTAAGAGGGTCAGCAGTAGGAGATGTTCTGAAATGTAAGAGGGTCAGCAGTAGGAGATGTTCTGAAATGTAAGAGGGTCAGCAGTAGGAGATGTTCTGAAATATAAGCAGGTCAGCAGTAGGAGATGTTCTGAAATGTAAGAGGGTCAGCAGTAGGAGATGTTCCTAAAAAAGAATTCCAGTGAGATGTCTAAAAAGACACGTTTGTCTGTTTTTCGTTACTTATATTGAAGTTTATATTTTGTATGTTTAAACAAAAGTACACTATATACAACATGTCACACATCACCTCTTCCCTCCGGGTACTCCGGTTTCCTCCGTCAGTCCAAAGACATGTGATGTAGGCTGAGTGTCATCTCTAAATTGTCTGTAATGTGTGTGTGTGTGTGTGATTGTGTCCTGTGATGGGTTGGCACTCTATCCAGGATGTCCCCTGCCTTGTGCCTCGGGTTCCCTGGTATAGGCTCCAGGTTCCTCTGTGCAGGATAAGCGGTATGGAAAATGGATGGATGGATGGATGGATGTCACCTGTTTGCTCGAAGGCTCCATTTTCTGAAGAAAAAAAGCTTTGAAAAGATGGTGACTTTGTGTTATATCTGTGCATGGTGTAAGGTCTGAAGGTCTAAAGAGAGAACCACACAATCCCCCACAACTGGAAATTTTGGTGCGAAAGCACAAAAACACAATTCCTCTTTTCTTTTGCCAAAAATTCTGGAGTGAAAAAGAAAGCAAAACCCTGCAAATATTCTCCAAAGGATGGTACGTTTGACTGTCTGCGTTTTTTTTGAAGCTATCTTGACGATCTTCAACAGAACATGTATACATGGTTGATGGACAGAGTACGATTTCCCTTGATTTTCTTTTTTTTTTTTTGGATAATCGAGATGGGAATTGAGCGATCAAGAAAGAGAGTGATGGAAAGAGCTGATCTCTGGAGGTGAACTGGATTCCAGCTTGCTCCAATCAGAGGGAAAAAAGGAGGAAAGCGGAGGAGAGGAACCAAGGAACGGAGGAGAAGTCGGGAGAAAAATCTATGCAGCGAGGCAAGGCAGAGCGCGCCGAGTCTGCACGGGCAGACAGCAATCGATAAATCAATAGGAAGCGCTGGTTGGCTGCAGGACGAGAGAGAGAAGGAGGGAGGCAGCCTGTCTGAAGATGGATGGATGGAGAGATAGCAGTCAGCGCCGGGACCAGAGGTGAGCCACGTCTTCAGCTGAGATGGAGAGAGAGAAATAGAGAGCGAGGGAGGGAGGGAGCGAGGGAGGGAGATGCCATGAACCTCGGTTTATGATGAAGTGAAGGGTGTCCTGAATGAAGCCTGAATGAAACCATCCTCCATTTCTTTCTGTCTCCTTCTTTCCACACTTTTATTTATAAAACACACACATGCCACGTTTCCTCAGCGGTCTGTAGATGGTTGACACAGTTGTGGGCGGGGCTTAATAACATCACTTTAATGACAAGCTCAAATCGAATTACAAACATGTTCATGAATTCGGTTTGGAATCTAGTTTCCTCAACGCGTTTGCCTCAATAATGAGTCAGAAACTCGAATTCTGTCCATCTCGTTCTCCGTCTTTCTCTCCTTTTGTTCTTTTTCTCTTCCATTTCTCTCTCAGGGTGTTGTCTCGTCTGGCGCCCCTGTCTCTCTCTCTCTCTCTCTGTCTCTCTCTCTCGATCTCTCTCTCCCGCTGGCACCGCCTGGCACCGTGGCCCCTCTAAATCCCCCTCCTGCTGCCCCCATCGATCCGCTACTGTTCTGGGAACAGCTGGCGCTTTTTCCCTCCTCCTCGAGACGAACAAGGCCGATAAATTAGCGAGCGTGTCTGATTTCATTTCTCTCTTTCTGTCTATCTCACTTGCTCTCTGTCTCTCTCCATGTGTGTGTCTCTCTGTCTGTCTTTCTGTCTCTCTTCATGTATGTATCTCGCTGTCGGTCTCTCTGTCTCTCAGTCGCACACTCTCTCTCTCTCTCTCTCTCTCCATGTGTCTCTTTGTCTCTGTCTCTTTCTTTCTCTCACACACACTGCTTGTCTGTTTGTTTCTGTCTTTCCTGTCTGTGTCTTCATGTGTGTCTTTCTTTATACATGTGTCCCTCCTTTTTTTCTGTCTATGTCTTTGCCTCTCTTGCTGTCGCACTCTCTCTGTCTCAATGCTGGTCTGTCTTTGTATCTGTGTCTCTGACTCTCTGTCTCTCTCTCTCTGTGTGTGTGTGTGTCAGATTCTAGTCACTGTCTGTCTCTCTCACACACACCTTCTCACTCTCTCTTTCTTTATCAGACTCTGTGCCTTTCTCACTCTCTCCTGTCACTCTCTGTCTCCATAAGTCCATATGTGTGTCTCTCTCTGTTTCTCTCTTTCTCTCTCTCTCTCAATCAATATCAGTCTCTCCTGTCATTCTCTGTCTCCATATGTCCAAATATCTCTCTCTCTCTCTCTCTCTCTCTCTCTCTTTCTCTCTCTCTCTTTCTCTCTCTCTTTGTTTCTGTCTTTGTCTCTTTTGGTGTCTCTCTCTCTCTCTGTCTCACTGCTTGTCTCTCTTTCTGTCTGTCTCTGTCTCTCTGTGTCAGATTCAAGTCACTGTCTGTCTCTCTGTGTCTCTCTCACACACACACCTTCTCACTCTCTCTTTCTTTATCAGTCTCACTCTCTCTCACTCTGTCATTGTCCCTCTCTCTGACTCTCCCTTCATCTCTCTCTCCCCATGTCTCTCTCTTTCTCTCTCTCTGTTTCTGTCTTTGTCTCTCTTGCTGTCTCTCTCTCTGTCACTGACTCTCTCTCTGTCTCTCTCTGTGTCAGATTCTAGTCACTGTCTGTCTCTCTGTGTGTCTCTCTCACATACACTCTCTGTCTCTCTCTCTGCTGTCTTGCTCTCTCTCTCTCTCTCTCTCTCTCTCTCTCTCTCTCTCTCTCTCTGCATGTGTGTCTCTATCTGTCTCAGTCAAATTCAAATTCAAACCAGCTTTATTAGCATGACTGTGGTACAGTGTTGCCAAAGCATTGACCATGAAATAAGCAAATAAATACGTGCACATATAAAAAACATAACAATAAATAAAAACCTAACATTGTTAAGACAAGTTTAAATGTTTGCACACCCACTCAACACTGGGAAGTGTAAGAAGGTGACAGAGGTTAGACGTGTCCACTGGCCGTGTCTCTGAGCTCGGGACCGGCTGCTACATCTCCAGCTGCTGTTGTGATCAGGTATTGTGAGTTTTCTCCCAGAACCAATCTTCACTTCATCTGAGAGCGCCGTGACATTTGGTATTGTTTTTTTTTTCAAGTTTTGTGAAGTAGAAGGACGGAATGTTTTGGTGATGCTCACAGTGTAGCAGGAGACGTTCTTCTGTTTCCCCTGCTTTCTGCATGCACAGGGACCGCAGCCGTCTCCATCTCTGGTCTCTTTCACTGGCCAGAAACTCATCGCTGAGTCTGGATCTGCTCAATGTCTTCCTTAGCTTACGATCTCTCACAGAACGCAGATGTTCTGCTCGTGTGCCGTCTGTTTTCAGAGTTCCATTTTCTTCTGTGAAAGATTTGGTGAGATCTTTCCAGTAGACTGTGTAATTCTCTTTTTGATTATTTTGGGCGGGGCTGCCTGAGTGCTGTCCTGGTCTGGACTGAGTTTCAGCACTAGCTGGGAAAGGCCGCTCCTGCCCGGGTTCTCCTCCTGGCACTGGAGGGCTTCAGCACGGTCTGAGGTTTGGGTCACTGCAGTTTAAATGGCTGTTGAACTTGATTCTGTCTGTCTCTCCTGTCTCACTCTCTGTCTCGTTATATCCATATGTGTGTCTCTCTCTGTCTTTGTTTGTGTCTTTGTCTCACTTGCCGTCTCTCTCTCTGTGTCTCACTGCTTGTCTCTCTTTCTGTCTGTGTCTCCGACTCTTTGTAGCTTCTCATGAATAGCGCCTTCAGTCTGTAGTTGTGTCTGCGGTCTGAATACTGATTTGGTATTAAATTCTCACTGTGTGATTAAATCCCTCCTGAATACAGCCCTATAGGTTGGTTTTTACTCCGAGTTGTGACCCGTCTGTAGTTTACACACATTCAGAGTTTGGTTTTATATGATTTCTCAAACAGCTAAAAAAAACTCCCAAACCCCGGATGTATTTCCACAAATAAAAATGGATTATTGAGTAATAAGTATCAGTTCTTGATAACTGATAGCAGACTCCATTATCACGAATGTTCGAGACGGAGTCTAGACCGTCATCGGAAAGCCGAAAGAGAAAGTGTGGAAAAAACGAACGGGCGTTTAAATTTGGTCAGAAAGTGCACCTCCAGCCTCGTCCTGATGTCATGCATCTTAATTATGGGGATGCAGGGGTCGGCCCCGCGCGACGTTATCGCTCTCCGGCTGATCTAATGAACACACTCTCGGGTCTCTTTCGCCTGTACGTCTGCAGATAAGCATCTGCCCCACCACCTCCACCCCACTCGCCCCCACCATCCTGCCACAACGCCACTCAAAAGCTCCAGTTTCAGGTTTCTGCCGCTTTTACTGCGAAAGCCTGCATTAATTTGGGCTGAAATGAAATAAGCAATAATCAGATTCCACAACACACATTCCCCTGCTTTTAAACACAGACGGCAGGTGCACGGCTTTCTGCTTTTCTCAGGAAAAGAGCATTACTGCCGTGGAGAAGTGAGAGAAATGGTTCGAAATGCATAGATTTTCTTAAAATCTCTTTATCTTTAAAGTCAGACCGCACAAATAAGATCGGATTTATTACGTTAAGGTTAAATAGAACCTAAAAGCCAAGTTTTGTTGAGATTATACTCGGTCACGACGAAGAACTTGCAAAAAACGTCCAAGTCATAACTTTGCATTATTGTAGCCTCTTCCGCGAAGGCCTGCTTGCTAATTGGCTAGATACGCTAAGGGATGCTAAAGACGTTTCACTTGCAGCAACATGTTTTGGATGAAAAGCACAACTTTATTTTATTTTGTTACTATTATTAGGAACATTTCTGAGAATCCCGGACATTCTAGCAAGAACACGGACTCATATCTGAGAGACAGATAGAGGAAGAGAGAGTGAGATAGAGAGAAAAACAGAGAGAGTGAGAGACAGAGAGACAGATAGAGAAAGAGAGAGTGAGAGACAGAGAGACAGATAGAGAAAGAGAGAGTGAGAGACAGAGAGACAGATAGAGAAAGAGAGAGTGAGAGACAGAGAGACAGATAGAGAAAGAGAGAGAGAGATAGAGAGAAAAACAGAGAGAGTGAGAGACAGAGAGACAGATAGAGAAAGAGAGAGTGAGAGAGAGAGAGACAGATAGAGAAAGAGAGAGACAGAGAGACAGATAGAGAAAGAGAGAGAGAGAGACAGAGAGACAGATAGAGAAAGAGAGAGTGAGAGACAGAGAGACAGATAGAGAAAGAGAGAGTGAGAGACAGAGACAGATAGAGAAAGAGAGAGTGAGAGACAGAGAGACAGATAGAGAAAGAGAGAGGGAGATAGAGAGAAAAACAGAGAGAGAGAGAGACAGAGAGACAGATAGAGAAAGAGAGAGGGAGAGACAGAGAGACAGATAGAGAAAGAGAGTGAGAGACAGAGAGACAGATAGAGAAAGAGAGAGTGAGAGACAGAGAGACAGATAGAGAAAGAGAGAGTGAGAGACAGAGAGACAGATAGAGAAAGAGAGAGAGAGACAGAGAGACAGATAGAGAAAGAGAGAGTGAGAGACAGAGAGACAGATAGAGAAAGAGAGAGGGAGAGACAGAGAGACAGATAGAGAAAGAGAGAGTGAGAGACAGAGAGACAGATAGAGAAAGAGAGAGTGAGAGACAGAGAGACAGATAGAGAAAGAGAGAGGGAGATAGAGAGAAAAACAGAGAGAGAGAGAGACAGAGAGACAGATAGAGAAAGAGAGAGGGAGATAGAGAGAAAAACAGAGAGAGTGAGAGACAGAGAGACAGATAGAGAAAGAGAGAGGGAGATAGAGAGAAAAACACTAAGAAATGTCATTTGAGACCGATATAAATACACGAATATGACATGATTAACTCATTAATAATGCCATCCTTTTAAATTCCATGAAACTTTTGTTTTTTGCAAGGATACGTGTACTTTTACACTTTATTCTTATTTCTGATTGTTCTCATTCATTTTATGGATAAAATGACGAACACGGGCTGTAAGTGTAGCGGATGAGCGCTTGGTCAGCTTATCCTTCAAACCGTGGCCATGTTTCCTTTAGCAGAGGGTGCCTCAAGGAACAGAAGCACTGGCATTATTTTATTATTTCAGCAAGTCAAAGTAGCAACTTAAATGTGCGATAAAATCGGCTACATCCCACATGCTATACGTGACGTGAGTGAAGGGCGTAAAAACATCCAAAACATCCAAAAGTCACCGTCATGTTTCAAAGCATTGGTCAAAATACATGCAGGCAGAAACAAAGCAATGTAATCCACACTCAGAGACGAGAAACCAGGATGTCAGACTAAAAATACAGGACCGGGACTGGGGGAACTCGGAAAATCAAAGGAATCAGAAAATACAGGAACAAAAAACACAGAAATAAGACTCAGACTTAACTGTCAAAACGCACGATCAGACTCGGACACATGAGGATACATTTAGGCCCTGTTTACACTGACACGTTTTGGTTTTAAAATATAAACGATCCTCGTCCCCACGACACGACCGATAAAGCACGTCACATGACCATCCGTGCACACTGCACATGTGCATACGAGTGTAAACAGGAAGTTGGTTGCCAGTCCAAACCCGTGCGTGTCCGTGTAGGGCTTCCGCCGCTTGAAATGAGATTTGTTGGCGATCGCTCTAATCGTAGCTCGGCTCTTGCGCGTGAAGCAGCTGCAGTGTTATAAAATACAGAACCGAACCGCACGATGGCTGTAAGAATGACGACAAAGCCAGCAAAGCTCACAGTTCAGTCTCCATGTGGTTGGGTATATGATCAAGGTAGCGTAACGGTCATGTGATAGGGGCTTGACGAATCAGAGAAGGATACACGATGATCCAGAAGAGCCAATCACGGAGCGAATGTGGGTGGAGCCACGCCTTCATTTTCAAGAGTCTTCGTTTTGGTCTGTTTACACTGAAACGCCAGCCCGGAGTTTTCAAACTAAAACGGGGTCTCCGGCGTTTCCGAAGGTTTCCGTATTCGAGAGTCGAATCACGCTGGAGTAGTGTAGATGACAGGCGTAACCGTAGCAACAGTTATGCGTTTTAAAACGAAAGCGATCTACTGTAAACAGGGCCTTATCCAGCAAATAAATAAATAAATAAACAATGGTGATAATGTTATTGTATGAATGCCGCAGTGTTGAACTTGTTGTCCGTTCGCTGGTCCTGCACCGCTACTGGAAATGTGCTGGGATTGGACGTCGATTGCGCAACAGGAAGATCGCACCACGTCTCAGTTCTCACAACGATACGTCTGGAATCGGATTAAAATCTCGAAATGTAATTTCCTCCTTTTTCACTTCAATGCCAGACCCTCAGACTGAGAGAAATAGGTTCGAGGAGTGACATGTTCCGGTACAGGTAGATCTGCAGTTTTCACAACGATCGTGTTCATGAATATTAAAGAACATGTCTAGGTTTCAGCATGTGATCAGCTTTATCTCACACAAACACACACACGTATTACATTTGAACATTTAAGCAAAATATTTGACACACATCCAGCAGTAACGGGTTTAATCACGATGACTTATTGTACCAGTTATTTCTCAGGATTTAGTGATTTTACCCAGAACACCATTCAAATAAATACATTGTCATTGAAAAACTCCCTCACAGAGCGGCTTCAGGCTGAGGCGAACACGGCGCATGCGATTAAAAAGCAAACCTACGATTCAGTTTCGAACGTTTTTTGTAAATGATTATGTTCAATGTATACGTCTTTCACCGCAAAATGCAACTTCCTGTATTCTGGCAGCTAAATATACGGCTATGACCGTTTTTTTAATAAAGAAAATGACTGAGTAGATAAAAAAACCAAAGGACATTATAACATCCATCAACTGCTCCTGCAGAAGTCTTGGTCCCCCCCCCACCGCTCTGCACAGGACTCCATTTCACAGCGACACCACACACACACACACACACACACACCTCGACAAAATGGCTCCCCGACCTGAGCGTGCTCCTCTTCTACTGAAGCTAGAGAAAGTTATTGACGATTAACATTTGCACGGAAGAACCATAAACGAAACCTAATTCTCCGCTCTCCCCGTAATAAATATTCCATCCCATTGCTCTTTTACTCGATCACCCGGTTATCGCCGAGATATTTTTCCGTCCCGCCTATCGATTGGGCGGATTGATTTTTCGCAATCCGCGCAGGGGGTGGGGGGGTGGCGGGGGCTAAAGGTGAAAGGTGAAAGTTCATGTGTGTGGTCTGGGATTTTTTTTTTCTCCACCTCTTGCGCTTGGACTTCTGAGACGCGTCTTATCTGGCAATATTATTATTAAGCCGAGAGTGTAAATATTTTCATATTGTCAGGCATGGCCGTGCGAAAGCCCCTCCTCCGGTTCTCTACCAGAACCACTCTCGTAAAGTCTGTCGGTTCTCCTGCATCGCTCTATCCATTCATCCATCATGCTCTGATACAGAGATCAATATGTGATTACTGCACTAATCAGTGTGATGAAGTTAGAGGAAAAAAAAAAATACTCCCGGAACATGATGAAGAAGCACCAGATCATAATGATATGAGAACCCTAATTTGGAACTCTTAAGTGTTCTTCACTTGTCCCTGTGGAGGAAACATTGAAGATGCTATGTAGAACCATTTAAAAATAAACCTTACTCTTAGAGTGTTTCAATCGGAACGGGTTCCAGGTAGAACCCTGTTTATTATTATTATTATTTTTTAAATCTAAGAACCCTTACAGTGTAGTAGTACTAGGAAATCTAGAACACTAAATGTTTCTTCGGTCCTCCCTCTGGAGGAAACCCTTAAAGATTCAATGGGAACCCCTATCAGAACATGTTCCAAGTAGGACCCTTTTTGTGCAGGCTGAGAACCCTTGTTAACCTTTTCTCTATGAGTGGAGTAACACTAAACTCTGAGGGAAATAGGTTAAATCTAGAACCCTTTGCTGTGACCCTTTGGGGAATGCCTTAATGGTTAATGGTTCTATGAAAAACCCTGCAGAGGTGTATCCCTGTCAGAAATGCTTCCAAGTAGAACCCCTTTTAAGAACCATTATTTAACCTTTTTTTTTTTCTTGAGAGTGCAGCAACACTACACTGTAAGATAAAAGTTTAAATCGAGGGTTTTTCGGTTGTCCCTCTGGGGGAAACTGTTCTATGTAAAACCCTACAAGAAGGTGTTTTCCTATCAGAAAGCGTTCTGTGTAGAACCCTTTAGAAGCTAAGAAGCAATAGTTATCCAATAACCCTAAAAGAACCATTGAAGAACAAAGAGTAGCACAACACACTATAAGCAAGGGTTCAATATGGAACCCATGAGGTTCAATGGAAACCTCTACAACAGGAAAATATTCCAATTAAATCTCTGAGTTAGGATTTTTTTTAGTAAGAGTGCAGTAACACTATACTTTCTAACCTACAAGAAAGGTGAAATCTAGAAAAGGTTCCAAGTAGAAGCTTTGTTGGAAGCTAAGAACCCACAATTATCAAACAAACCATAAAGAACACTCGAGGAACCCTTTTTTCTAGCGTACCTCACCTCAAAGACTCCATCCTTCCATAATGCATGAAGAGTTATCACTTATACACTCTAAGAAAATTTTGAACCATTAAGGTTTCTTTGGTTTTCAAGTAGAACCATTTGTTTTTTGGAATCCAAGAACTCTTAGTTCACACCATGCTAAAAAAAAAAGTTCAATCCAGAACACCTGAAGTTTTTTCCTTCCTCCTAGTCATCCCTCTGGAGGAAACTACAACAATGTGTTGTTTTGCACTCTTGGAAAATGGTTCTCCAGTCGTCCCTATGAGGGAAGCCCTAACGGGTTTAAAAAGGACCTGACAACAAAAGGTTTTCTTATTAGAAAATGTTCCAAGTGGAACAGGAAGCTAAGAACCATTAATTACCCAATAAACTCGTGAAGAACTCGTGAAGAACTCGTGAAGAACATATTTTCTGCTATATGTATTAACTGGGTAAGTGTGCAGTACAAACTTCAAATTCTCACCATTGTCTTCTTGAGATCTAGAACCTGTCAGGACCTTGTTGGAGAAGGTTTTTGACTAGGGGACTTTAAAGAGCCCCGCGTGCTGCAACATGAACCTCACAGACGGACCTGAGCGGGGAAGATAAGGGCAGTGGCGACAGGAGGAACATACAGCGAGCGTCTCTCAGACTGACAAAACTCTCCTGAAAGACGAGCTTTTAAATCGTGGTGAGGGATCTGCTCAATACGTGTCTAGTACTTCAGTGATTTTTTAACACACACACACACACACACACAGAATTCCAAGCTTGACTTTATCAGCTCTGTGAGCGTCTCCCACACGCCGGTTTTCAGCAAACTGCTCTTTTATCTGTGACTTTCCTAAAGATAAAGTGCCCGAACATGTAGCGCTAATCTGCTCTTTGAAGAGTGCTGATATCTTCAGTTAATCAGACAAACACCTCTGAGATCAACAAACATCGTGTGAACACTCGCAGATAACGCGATCTGCTCAAACACTCACCAGATTCCTTCAGCAGGTGTGAACACAGCACAAACTTTTACACCAGAAAAAAGAAAATTCTGTAATCCAAGCTTCACCTTTACAGCTGCATGAAATGCTGTTAGATTCACACACACACACAGTAAATGGCGCACTTATATAGCGCTTTTATCCAAAAAGCTTTACACTGTGTCTCATTCACACACACACTCACACACCAATGGTAGCAGAGCTGCCATGCAAGGCGCTAGCTTGCCATCGGGAGCAACTTGGGGTTCAGTGTCTTACACTTTGGTATTTGGAGTCACATGGGCCGGGAATCGAACCGCCAACCCTACGATTAGTGGACAACCCGCTCTACCACCTGATCCACAGCTGCCCCGACGTGTGAAAGCATTTTATAGGCATACAGTATAAAGACATTGTATATTAATATTAGAGTATTTTCTGCAAATATAAGAGCATTTCATATCTGTGTGAGAGCATTTCAAGGAATGTGAAAGAATTTTATGAGTCAGAGAATGTGTTTAATAGTGTTTAAAATCATCGCGAGAGCATTTTGTCTGTATGTGAAAGCACGCGGAATTTGAAAGGAATTTAAGAGCACTTGGTGTAAATATAAAGCATTTCGTGTGAAAGTGAGAACGCATTTGTGAACGCACTTTGTATCAACGCAAGAGAATTTTAAAGGGACATAAAATTATCTCACATGAATGTAAAATGCTTTCGCACGTCTATATCGTGCTCTGACATTGACATAAAATACTCTCACATTAATTTGATCGTACGGTTTATTTTGAACACGTGTAATACCAATGTGAGAGCATTTTAAATGAATGCAAAAGCATTTTAAATCGATGTGAGAGCATTTTGCCTGAATGTGAAAGCATGTGAAATTGGAAAGGAATTTAAGAACATTTTGTGTAAATATCAAGTGTTTTGTGCGAAAGTGTGAAAGCATTTGTGAAAGCACTTTGTATCAACGCATTTTACTGGAATGTGAAAGCATTTTATACCAGTGTGAGACTGTTTTATCTGAATGTTAGAACATCTTAAGAACCTATAAGGCCATTTTGTGTAACTACAAAGCATTTTGTGTGAATGTGAAAATGTCACTCTGTATGAATCATACTTTCATACTCCGAACACAGGCATTTTCTGTAAATGCGAGAAGATTTTATACCAATGTGTGAGAGCAGTTTTAGGAATGCGATAGCATTTTATATTAACGCGACAGCTCCTTATATCAATGTGACACCGTGTTTCTGTAAATGGGAAAGCATTTTGTGCAAATATGAAAGCATTTCATAGGCATGTGAGAGCATTTTATATCAATGTGTGAACACTTTATATCAAATCGATCGCATTTTATAGTAATGTGTAAACATTTTATATCAACTTGAGAGCATTTTTTCAGAATAATTATCTTGTAGGAACTTACAAGCATTTTAGGTACATATCAAAACACTTTTTTTGTGAATGTGAGAGCATTTTATACCAAATGTGAGAGCATGATATGACATGTGAGAGCAGTTTATATTAATGTGAGAGCATTTTATACCAGCAAGGTATTTCACATTATTTTGAGAGCATTTTATATTAATATGAGAGCATTTTATGTCAATGTGAGAGCATTTTATATCAATGTGAGAGCATTTTATATCAATGTGAGAGCATTTTATATCAATGTGAGAGCATTTTATGTCAATGTGAGACCATTTTATATTAATGTGAGAGCATTTTATATCAATGTGAGAGCATTTTATATCAATGTGAGAGCATTTTATATCAATGTGAGAGCATTTTATATCAATGTGAGAGCATTTTATATCAATGTGAGAGCATTTTATATCAATGTGAGAGTATTTTATATCAATGTGAGAGCATTTTATATCAATGTGAGAGCATTTTATATCAATGTGAGAGGATTTTATATCAATGTTGAGATTTAATATCAATGTGAAATTTTATATAATGAGATTTTATATCAATGTGAGAGCATTTTATATCAATGTGAGAGCATTTTATATCAATGTGAGAGCATTTTATATCAACGTGAGAGGATTTTATATTAATGTGAGAACATTTCATATCAACGTGAGAGCATTTAATATCAACGTGAGAACATTTTATATCAATGTGAGAGCATTTTGTGTGAGCAGTACCACCTCACTAACTAAGACTAAGTACACGCTTGTGTGTTTGTAACAGTCTCTGTACACACTCTGTGTTTGAGTGTAAATGTATACAGCGTAGAATCTGCTTGCGTGTTTGGTTGCATGTAAGTGTGCATGGTGCGAGTGTAAGCACATGTTGTGTGTGTGTGTGTGTGTGTATTGGTGATACAGAGGCAGATGTGGGCACCACATGAGATCCTGAGTGCAACGGCTTTAGCTCGACTCCCCAGAGATTCTCCAGATTGGGTTACACACACACACACACACACACACACACACACACATTTCTGTGAAACCTATGCATACTCTCACAACCATCTTTACTAATATCACATATGTTTGTCTTCTTAGCCGTAATGTGCAATATAACTTTTAATATGACTTTACTTTTTTTTTTATTTGGCCAACAGCCAATTAGAAGTGAGACATCCTTAAGATCTGATAGAAACTCATTTACCACTTTTGATCTTCCATCAGGTTCTGCCTGAGTTCTTGTACTCATGCTGTACTGGATGTTGTGTACAGATTATATGCTGATGTTAGAACATGATTCCATTTTTTTTTGAGAACTACAGAGTCAGTGGAATTATATTTAGATATATTTATATCTCTGGTTCTCAGTCGGTTTCTGGTCCCTGTGGTCAGTGTCTCCCGTAAACGCAGTCCCTCTGAAACATGAACCTCTTCTGACTCTCCCTTCTGTCAGGCTTAAAGGAACCATTGGTGAGTTCCAGCTGAATTCATTGCTGTAAAATAATTTTCAGCCTGATTTTTCAGCCACACAAGAAAAATACATAAAATAATTGATTTGGTCTTCTTTAAGATAGATGTTGTACGCATGAACATTATCAGAGACTGATTTAGTGCCACTGCGGCCAACGATGGGCGACAACACAGTTCTGGCCGTATAAGAATTTTTTTTTATTAAATTCTCAGTGTGTGGGCACTGCTGTGGAGCTCGTCATGGCAGTGCTGTCAACTTTGAGGGGAAAGTAGCTAATGCATGCTCAAAAAGTTGCTCCAAGTCACCAGATGATGTGACAGACTAATTTGCATATTTGTTAAATCGTCATTATTTGCATATTGAAATGTGTTACATAAAGAACGAAGAGTTTCTGAAAGCACTTATGAAATAGAGTAGAGCTTCATCAGAATAGAAAATAATAGAACATGGTGATCAGTGATTAGACTCTGGGAACAATGATGATCAGTGATTAGATGTTGGGAACAATGGTGATCAGTGATTAGACTCTGGGAACAATGCTGATCAGTGATTAGACTCTGGGAACAATGGTGATCTGTGATTAGATGTTGGGAACAATGGTGATGCAGTGATTAGACTCTGGGAACAATGATGATCATTGATTAGATGTTGGGAACAATGGTGATCAGTGATCGGTGATGGTTCTCTCACATTCATTCTAACCAGCAGCTGTGATGTGAGCTGCAGAGTCGTATTGAGTGCAGGATGGTCACATGCTCACGTCAGCTCCAGGGTCCTCGGTTTTGTCCTGAGCTCGGGTTCCTTTCTGCGTGGGGTTTCACACCTTCTCCCCGTATCCATGTGGGTTTCTCGCAGGTTCTTCAGGTTCCACTTACACCTGTCTCACTCCTGTCTGTCAGCAAACCCAGATTACTCACTGTTCACTTGATTCCCTCATTTCACATTGCAAGAGGATACAAAGTAGTTGTTTTGTAAAAAACAAACAAACCTGAAGAACATCTGAGCAGTTTACATGTGGTGCACGTTGAGTCACTGTTATTTTGAATCGGTTTAATTACATTTCTGCTCGTCCAACCCTCAGTGCTGTGAAGACTCTTAATCAGAGAGAGAGAGAGTGAGAGAGAGCTTAAACCGTGGTCAAGCGGGCCGGCTGTCGATGGCCGACTCAATTTATGCCTTGAATAGTGGCAAGTGGGCCAATCTCATCTCCATTAGGTAAGTCGTGACTTCACAGAGCTGTTTAAAGGCGTTGTCAATAGTCATTGTGCAATTAAGTGGCTGTATTGATACTCTATTAAATTACCCTTCTAAAGGACGGCTTATGAACTACAGCCCTTAATGATGCTGGAGAAGATTAGTGTAGCCGTGAACGTGCGACGAGGAAAGAAAATAGGAAAGGAATTCTGGTGCGAAGAGACCAGAAAATACCGAATTCATATTCATTTGAGCAAAACGACTTAAACTTGATACTAGAAATGACGAGATTCTCCTTCCTACTCGCCCCGTCGATATCGGAAGATACATGGAATCAAACGTCAGCTGACATTTCATGAGCAGTAACAGTCAGTCATCCGATTCATATCATGTCCTTGTCCCCGTGTCCTTGACCGTCTTCATTGTATTTCATTCTATTTTCATCAAAATCTTTGCCAATATGTAGAAATGATAAAAACATATTTTTATTATAGAACCATAAACCATTTCAGTTGTTTCTAATGGTTTGATATTTTACATTAAATGCTTTAATAAACAAGATTTTTTTCTCCCCCATATATATATATGGCGATTTTAATGTCCTTTCCGTCACTGTCCTCCTCTCATCCACTGTGTCGTTAAGGCTACGTTCATAATACATAAGCTTCACGGCACAATTCTCCACCCTGTTATGGAAGAAATGGGACAATTGAGAAAGAACAGCGTGAAACGATGTACACAAAGTAAAAATGAGACGTGGATATTTGAGAGGACACGGCCCTGTTCCCCGTCAAAACAAGCACGTGTTCGGCGCGCTCAGACGTTCGGACCCGTCTTCTGTCCATCGACCGGCTCACGCCGCCATCGTCATGATGGTAGGACCCCTGTCGCCATGGCGACAGCTAGACAACCCCACCCCTGCTCCGTGTCATCTCCCTGTTTACAGTGATGCGTGACCCCACGCCTGTCACTAGGCTGTAAGGTCAAAGGTCGCTCGCCGATCTCGCCGCTCGGCTACAGACGTCCCGGGTATTTCCGGATTTATCGCTGAAATGCAGAGCCCTTTTCTTAAAGGTCACTTCTTTAAAAGCTACCCCGATCAATAAGACTCTTCCTGAAGGTGTGTGTGTGTGTGAGTGGAGGAGTGTGTTGATGCGTCCCAAAGTCTAGGCTGCAGCCATGATAGTCGTCTCCTTGGTAGCATCAGGCTTCGAAGACTTTAAATGGCTCGCGCTTTAAAAGAAAAACAACAAGTTTTGAGTAAAGTTGCGTGTAAATGTTTTCATGACCAGGCTGAACTAAGAATTCCCGCCAAGATTTACAAATAAAAACGATCGAGAAATGCCAATCGGTTATGAATTACCAAGCGCATTAACATTTAGCCACGCCCACAAAACTGCATAAAAGGAAAAGCTCACAGAGCTGGAAAAAAAAAACTGGAAAAATGGTGGCTAAACAGGTAAAAGAGCGCCTTTAAGCGTGACACGAATCCTCCAGCAATGCAGCTCAGCCACCGCAGAGCGTCAGCTGCCATAGTTATCTCCTCATCTCCTTATAGGGCGCCATTACTTTTGTCATCGTCGTATTGCTAGTCTTTATGAAATAAATATGAGATTCACACAATATTCAATAAACCGGCGTGTAATTAAAACGACCATGCGATTTAAACTCGACAGTTTCTCATTCATATACAGTCCTGCCCAGAATTATTGGCACCCTTCATGAAAAATGTGCAAAAATAAATACATAAAAAAGCAATGACATCCAAGCATAAAGCACACAGGAACATTACATAATATTATTAACACTGTTTATTTACTTTATTTATTTATTTAATTAATTTGTGCATTTATTTAAAAAATAAATAAATAAAATTCAGCACTCTTACAATTAATATTCTGTGTTGCCCACAAGATTAGAGACACTCGTAGAGAATCTTGGATTAGAGACACTCCTCCATTATGCTGCATCACATTTAGACCTCGATTAAACTGAGGAGGAAAATCGAGAACATGGAAAATAATGTCTTTTCCCCAAAACGGCGATTTGTTTGTGTTTATTTAAAATATTCCTTATGGTTCTGGATCATTTTGGGAAAATGCCTGTTATTCTGTCAGAAGAAATATCCCATTCCAATCAAACACATCTGCTCATTTTTAAGATGGGTGCCAACATTTTTGGAGGGCCCTGTACACCATGTTTGGTTCAGAATGAAACATTTATCACTGAAATTTGTATTTGTCAATTGGAGCACTAGAAATACCAAAGTGTGTGTGTGTGTGTGTGTGTGTGTGTGTGTGTGTGTGTGTGTGTGTGGTGTGTGTGTGTGTGTGTGTGTGTTAAACGCTCTAAAGTGTTATGCAATTGCGTCCTTGTCATCTCCGGTACACAAAAGGTGCAGACAGCAGCAGTGACAGTGTGTATGTCAGCCTACAGGTGCTCTGTCAGCTT
Source organism: Ameiurus melas (assembly GCA_012411365.1). Lineage (NCBI taxonomy): Eukaryota > Metazoa > Chordata > Actinopteri > Siluriformes > Ictaluridae > Ameiurus > Ameiurus melas. The sequence goes on from CM022777.1 coordinate 3,260,505, forward strand.
AAGCATTAGCATTAGCAAAAGCGTGCCATCTTTGATACGCTCTGTCAGTGTAGCGTCTTCAGATTTCCTGCAATCCTCAGTGACATGCATGAAGGTAGTAGCCTTGGTAACTGAATTAATCTCTCTCTCTCTGTCTGTCTGTCTGTCTGTCTGTCTCTCTCTCTCTCTCTCTCTCTCTCTCTCTCTCTCTCTCTCTCTCTCTGATGATGTCATTTGGGGAATTCTGTCCAAATGGCCCCGCTGCTTGGAAGGCCATTCCACTCTGGACTTTATTTAATTGTCTTGCAAATGCGGCCAGTTTTTCCCCCCTTCAATCTCTTTACCTTTAACGTATTTATAAAGAAAACAGAAGCGGGATTTGGTGAACGTGAATGTAAAAATCGACGTCAGGACGGTGTGGTTTAAAAGCATTAGATTTGATTTTTTTTTTAAAAAGAAGGAAAAAAACATCAGTGTCAGATTAATGGAGTGGACGCACGGATGCGCCCGCTTCGGGACGGATCCACAATAACCCAATCACTTTTTCCTGCGCTGCGTTATGATTCATACGTACGAGGCAAAACGACTGCGAACAGGCCGACATGCGTCTCAATAAAGAACGTGTTCATTGACTATCTGTTTTAATCAGAGCGCTTTGGTTTCAATTCCCAGCCTATTGTGCGTCAGGGATGAAGGAGCGACGGCTCCGGCGGCTCGGAGTTCAGACGCAGTTCAGAAGATCGATACGATTCGATTCAGGCTTCGCTGAATCACTTGGTGTTTAAGCCAGTCAAGCTTTGAGTAACTGATTCATTTGATTCATTTTCCTTTTGGCTCAGGCTTCCTACAGCTGGATTAAACACTTAGTGCCATGCTGGTCTAGGAAAATAATCAACAGCAGAGAAGCAGAGCTACTGTTACCGTTCCGAATTCTTTTCCTGTAACATCAACTGTTTAGTAACAATTATAATGTTATAGCAGAATTAAACATCGTTCCCTCACACCCTCTTTTCTTTACGCGTTTATCATGGGTCCGGAGTCTGTCCCGGGAGCACTGTCTGAGGGACAACGTGATTTCATCACGTGTTAATGGGTGTTTGGTGTTTTCAGATTTTGTTTTGGTTTTTGGTTTGGATTACTGGATTTTGGACTGGCACCCTGTCCAGGGTGTACCCCACCTCGTGCCCGATGCTCCCTGGGATAGGCTCCAGGTTCCCCGCGACCCTGAGAAGGAGTAAGCGGTAGAAGATGGATGGATTTGTTGGTAAAGGCAGAGCAGCTCAGGATGCTGCTAGAGACGGTATTATTGAATACGCCGCTGGTTTGTAAACTCTTTCATAAAACCAAAGACATGAACGTTAAGGAAAGAGGCGGGTCAGCGTCTGCTGCTGTAGTGCAGACCTCTGGCTTTCCTCATAGCTGTAATGAGAGCAGTGTTGTGAACGTATCAGGTTAAAATCGAATTCACACAAGTCTATACTTATTACATTTCTGTACATGAGCCGTTTTTCTGAATGTACAGTATATGTATAATATCATACCATAATGTAATATCAATAGCCTTAATAAGGTTCCGTTGATGAACTTTAAAATGTTTAAAATGTGTGGAATAAAACACTGTGTGTCATGCTCTTATAGGAAAATAATCCATCCATCCACTTTCTATACTTCTTATCCTTCAGGGTCATGGGGGAATCTGGAGCGTATCCCAGGGAGCATGGGGTACAAGGCGGGGTTACACCCTGGACAGGGTGCCAATCCATCACAGGGTACAATCACACACACACTCACACACCCATTCATACACTACAGACACTTTAGACACGCCCATCAGACTACCATGCATGTGTTTGGACCGGAGTACCCGGAGGAAACCCCCGCAGCACGGGGAGAACGTGCAAACTCCACACACACAGGGCAGAGGAGGGAATGAAACCCCCGACTTTGGAAGTGTGAATCAGTTCATGTTTAAACGAATCAAGCTTGGTATCTTTTGATTCATTTGATTCATTTGATTCATTTGTCTATTGGCTCATGCTTTCAAGGTTCACAGTTTGGTGTGGTTAATGTACACCTACATATACCATTCTGTGCTGTGCTTTTATAGTAAAATAATCAATGACAGGGTGGTGCGATGAAGCGGAGTTACTCCTACCACCCCAATAAAAATAATAAATAAATAAATAAATAAATACATACATACAGCATGCCCTGAAGTGTTTTATTCCTATTAAACTAGAAGTATACAAGACCACAGGCATGTCTTACTTATTAAAGGATGACACATCACATTTTTTTAAATCAATTTATATTTACATTCTTCTCTCTCTCTTGAATTTAATACGAGAAAAAAAAAAAAAAAACAGCTTGTCATTTTACCAAGAAACTGCAAAGTGTGAACTCGTCCTTCCTGAAGAAAACTTCACCATATCAATGATTTTTACAAACTCCATTTCCGTGTAGTAACGACCTGTTACTATGGAAACGATAATGTATTAGAATGAACACATCGATATAAACCTATATTGGTGACTGACTCAACACTTCGGACCAATCAGAATCCAGGATTCCGTGTAGCACACTACGTATTTGCTCTGCGTCAGTGTTTACTCTGTGAAACATTATAGGTTCTAAGAAGTGTATTATAACGCTGTCTCTACTTTAGATCTACACTACTAGCGCTCTCACTAGCGCACAGCAGCATGCGGTCGTGGGTGAGATACGCTCCAGGTGAACAGATAAAGGAAATGAAAACGCTGTCAAATAGAGCTTAAGGCACTGAACTTAATCTAGTCCTTTTTTTTTACGACGTTTGTCAATTTGTACGATTTCCCACAACAAAAGCCTCGGCGTGCTGCTACCGCCACGTTTTCCCAGTCAAAAGCACCGGAAAGCGTTTAGATCGGAAAACGGGGATAAAGGATCGGAATACTCGGCTTTCATATACGCTGATATAAATTTCCCATGGATTCAGAAATCCCCCACTTCCTTCTTACTCACTCCACTACACTAACGCCGGTTACTTTCACTGCAGCAACTGAAGAATTGACACCACCTATCGAATAATACGCTATAAAATAAATACATGATGAATAAATATCAAGTGTGGGATGGAAGGGGTTCGTAGTCTGCTACGTTGTTTTTGTTTCAACGCAACACTTACGATAAAAGTGCGTCAAAGGAAATGATTTGGGACCGTGTGTTCGTCCATAATAGGGATCAACTGGAGGTTAAATAGCTTTTTAGTGCAAGGATCCATAATCCCAAACACACACACACACACACACACACACACACACACACACACACACACACACACACTGGTCTCTCTCATTAACGTTAGCTAATTACTTAATTTATCTCAGTCCCCGTGACAACAAAAACTTTTTTAATTAGGTGTCCCTGCAATTAGCTGTTAGTTTATTGCCTGTGTTAAATGTCCATTAAAAAAGTGTGTGTGTGTGTTTTGTGCATTAAGACACACACTCGTGTGTTGTGAAGATTCTACTTCCTGTTCCCACTCAGCCCCGCCTCCTCCGAGCCGCACAGTCTTGTCTGTGTGTATTTGTGTCATGCGTGTGTGTGTGTGTGTGTGTGTCATTGATCCGCTCATTAACGCCTGATTCTTTAGCCTCTCTTTCACACGCCATGACCCTTGACCTTTTAAACAAGTGAGTTAACACACCAAGCGCACTTGAAAGGTGAACAGGGGAGGAGTGGCCACTCGGGCTGATTAGGCGGAATTAGTCACACACATGCACCGTGCAAATCTGCTTCACGCACTGCAGAATTGCATGTATCACTTAAACACACACACACACACACACACACACACTCCTCTTTCTTAAACACCTCATATTTATCTGAAGCACAAACACGTGTACGCTCATAACACACCTGATTTGTCTAATTCTAAACCTCTCTGGCTTCGTGCGATCACATCCCTCTAGTTTTGACCCTTATCGTGTCCCACATGCGCCTGACCCTTTTCACCTTCCGCTTTCCATATTTAGTCGTTAACTCACTGTGCCCCTGTTAACTCTCTCTTACAACTGAGTGTTAGTTGTACCAGTGTTTACATGAGCCTGAGTACTCACCTTTAACCTGAGGGACAATTCCAGATGTTTGAAGACGTTTCTGTGGAGCGCTGCTGCTCGCATCCCTACTTCATAAAAAATAATGCGCGGTTATGAATTATTCATGCACGGGAACCGGATAATTAAGCAGCGACCGCAGTTTGGTAAGGTGTTGGGAAGACAATCATTATGTCATGGAAAACAGATAAACAAGTAGAAACAAGATCATTAATATTGGAACGAGATAATGAAGGTGTTCAGCAGACGAATGAGTCATTATTTCCT
>CM022777.1:3269844-3277344 GCA_012411365.1 Ameiurus melas
AAACTTAAAAGTTCCAGCTTCGGCTGACACCGGAGACTCCTTCCTTAAACGTTACACCAAATAAACGTCACCATAACAACGATGTTTTAACATGTCTGCTGTACACGTCCCTGTGAGTGAGCTGTTGCTATAGAAACCATAACGTGTAAATATAAACATTGTGTTTCTGACCAATCAGAATCCACAATTCAACAGCGGCATGGTTTAATCTTGGTATAATGTACACATGTACACACACACACACACACACACACACACACACACACACACACATATACACACACACACACACACACACATATACACACACACACACACACATATACACACACACACACACACACACACACACACACATACACACACACACACACACACACACATACATACACACACACACACACACACACACACTCTTTGTTTCTGCCACCTGCTCTCGTGAAGACGGAGGACGGGGTAACTGACAGCACAATGACTCCGTCTCACACACCGTCTCACACACACACCTTTCATCATCATGTTGTCCATCCTATTGTTCCCTCTGTCTTGAGCGACTTTGACCAAAGCCTCTCCTCCTCCTCCCCTCCTCCTCCTCCTCCTCCTCCCACTCTTCCTCCTCTTTCTCTCCGTTCTCTCCTGGGGGGAAGCTCCAAATGGCCACGATGGCTGAAAGAGGCTGTGCCCTCTCATCCCTCTCTCTCTCTCTCTGTCTCTCTCTCTCTCTCTCTCTCTCTCTCTCCATTGCTTCTTCCTTTCCACTTCTTCAGAGAAACAATGTAGCAGGTGATGCTGAACATCCAGGCATAGACATTGTGTTTGTGTGTTTGTTTGTGTGTGTGTGTGTGTGTGCGCGTGTGTTGATGTTTTCTATTGCATGTGACTATTGTTTGAAGGAGAAGAGCTCCCTCTAGCCACTGCGCACACACACAGCAGGGACTTCTCACATCAACACTGCAATCGATAACTCACACACACACACACACACACACACACACACACACACACACACACACACACACACACACACACACACACACACACACACACATACACACACACACACACAGTGCACAATCAATAACGCAGAAGAATGCCAACAACCTTTTCTCACTCTCGCTCATTTACACACACACACACACACACACAAACAGATGATGGTAAATATACACACTCACTGTATGCATCGCCACCCCCCACCCCCCTTCCACACACACACACACAAAAACACACACACACACACACACACACACACACACACACACACCACGCCACACTGTGTATATAAAACACATTTCTAGACACGACTACTCTAGCGCTAATAACTGACACAACTCATTTATAATAAAACAATTTTGTTTTTATCTTCTTGCTAGTTCATCAAATACGTTTTACATTAACGTCCAGGACCATAGCAACAACACGTCAAAACCTGAATCCTTCAACAAGCCGAGCGATCCGATTGAGATCTGTGGAATTCGGAGGCCGAGTCAACACCTTGAACTCTTTCATGTTCCTCAAACCGTTCCTGAACAGTGTTTGCAGTGTGTGAGGGAGCATTATCCTGCCGAAAGAGGCCAGGGACATTAGGGAACACCGTTGAAATGAAGACGTGTACTCGGTCTGCAGCAATGCTCAGGTAGATGGTACGCGTCAAATCCACATGAATTCCAGGACCCGAGGTTTCCCAGCAGAACATTCCGCAGAGCATCACACTTCCTCCACCAGCTCGCCTTCTTCCCATAGTGCATCCTGGTGCCATCTCTTCCCCAGGTAAGTGACACACACACACACACACACACCCAGACCACTTGGACCACTTATGGTAGGAACAAACCACTGCACACCAGGAACACCCTACAAGACCTACTGTTTTGGAGACGCTCTGACCAGTCGTCTAGACATCATAATCTGTCAAAGTTGCTCAGGTTCTTACTCTTGCCCATTTTTCCTGCTTCCAACACGTCAACTTTGAGAACTGAACTAATAAATATATACCACCCCCTGCCAGGTGCTGCTGTAACGAGATAATCAACCTTATTCACGTCACCTCTCAATGGTTTTAACGTTATGGCTGTATGTGACACGTACGACTCCGAGATTTACTTTCCCAGTCTTATATATTTGTGCTGTAGTTATTCTGGCTATAATCACAAATTTCAAATGTTTGCAGTTACAGTTTAACAACTGCCCTTGGAATGGTTTTTCCCCACCTCATATAAGGATGAACATGGATGGGAACGTCTGAATTAATCAGCTCTAAAATGTCAGTATCCTGCACAGATTTTCTCCGGCTGGGATTTGGAGACATGCTTGTGATGTTGATTATTCGTTTTCGCCCTTGGCCTGGTCCAGGTGGTCCGACAGGGGGGCTATGTGGTGAGGAGACCCCCCATGAAACGGCCTCGTGTTGGGTTAGCAGAGCTTTAGCCTCAGGCAATTAGCTGTTTTTCGCTATATACAAACCCACCTAAACCCATCAGAGGCTTGAAAAAATCTCACCAAGTCAGCAGTTTAGAAGTAGCGTGCCATGTTAGCTAAGATCGCGTAGCGTATAGCGCTGTTCCTGAACACACCTCCGCTCCCCGAACCTGTAATCTGTGAGAAGCTTCAGAAACAAGACAGCACGGCTTCAGGTGTCAGCGTGAGATCTTTTCGACTCACACCGCCGTGGGCAAACTCGCTACAGAGAGAAGCCGAGGCGCTTGAAAATACATCCCGCTGCCTGTTAGCACGCACCGCAAGAAAGACTTTATTATCTACAGGCCAACTCTGGTCTCTAACATGCACACACACACAAAAAAAACACATTTTAAAGTTTAATCAATCTGCTGGGGTGAATTTTCATTACAGCAGAGCCTGAATGCACAGTGCAGAGGAGAAGGTCAAGCGCTAACACCACATAAAAAACCCCAAAAGAGTCAAAGACCACAGCTGCTGCTAACAGAATGTCGACAAGTCAAACAGTCAGTGGTCTTTAAAGCTGCAACAAACTTGAAATAAGGAGGCTAACCTCAGATAAACTGGCATGCTCTGACAAGTAAAATAAATTGTGCTAACATTGTTCAACTAGAATAGCCGTCATTTTCTAATCCAGTATGTTCTACAGTAGAGATAATCTGCGCTAACCCAGCATGCTTGGTCAAATCAGCTAACTGCTAACTCTTACTAGGCTAGAATTTAGTAGCCCACTTTTGCTAATCTAAAATGCTTAACCAGGCAAGCTAATCTGTGCTAACCGTGGATGTTTTGCAAGGTGAGCTAACCTTTTCTAGCCTAGCCTAGCATAGCAGAGTCAGCTGCTGCTTTACTACATTATTCTAAACCAATTTTGGGTAATCCATCATGCTCTGTCAAGTGAGCTAATCTGTGCTAATGTAGCTAACACACATGCAAATGAATCACGCTGTGATAATTTACCATGCTCTGTCAGGTCAACTAATCACTACTAACCTTACACTAAAGTTAAGCAAATATACTCTTCCAAGATGAGCTATAAAAAAAAAACAACCCAAAACAAAACAATGATAAACAGTGAAAATAGAGTTCTAAAACTTTTCGAAAAGCTTCATTTTCAGTGACCCGAAGCACCAAAAACGAAATACATGTGCTGCTCTGGACGTAGTGTCCATCGAACGAGTCGCCGTGTGTCCACTTTCCATCCTCCCCCTTTATCTGAGAACTCAATTACAGCCCAAAGGAGCTGATCTCAGCAAAAACGCGGCAGAAGTACAGTGTAAGTGGACCTCAAAAAAAGAGAAAGAAATAAATAAACATCACACTGCTGACTCCTGACGTCTGTGGTTTAGCATCCTGCGCCTGGAACGAAAGCAGAAGCTGTAGTGAAATTTTTTTTTCAAATCCTACTAAACCTGCTAGGGGTATAACCGATCATTCTTTCCCCTTCCACGTTTAAGGCGAGTGTCAGAACACGACGGGAATCATCTCTGCACATGGCCGTGCAGAAGGGGGCGCTCTGGCGGCTCGAGCCCATGCCCTTTTCCTAAACGATTGAAAAGTGCCGCTCTCAACATTAATTAATAAACGATTATATCATACAAAAAGCGTTTGCATTCACATTAACACGAGCGTGTGCACAAAACGGTAGCAAGTTAAGCGCAAGAACGTCGGGAGAATTTTCCTATTTAAATGTCCGACTCGAGTCTGCCGTAAGACAGTCCCTTCGACGTGACGTGACCGTGATACGTCTCGCTTCGGCAGGCAGACGGGTACGCTGAGATGACTAGCTCTAACTAACCTTTTTGTAATATTACCAGAGTTTTATACGCTTAAACTGATTGAGGGGGAGCATGCCGGTAAGTACTAGCTACTAAAGTTCGCTAAACTTCCAGACATGCACGTAACCCTGTTATAATGATAACGAGTCTTTATTAATCACGTGTACATTACAGCAGTGAAAGTCTTTTCTTCACATACCCCAGCATGTCAGGAAGTTGGGGTCAGAGCGCAGGGTCAGCCATGATACAGCGCCCCCTGGAGCAGAGAGGGTTAAGGGCCTTGCTCAAGGGCCCAACAGTGGCAGCGCTGGGGCTTGAACCCCCAACCTTCTGATCAGTCATCCAGAGCCTCAACCACTAAACCACCACTTCCCCCTAACCACTAAACCACCACTGCACCACTGCCATCATTATATCATATGTATGTTATATAGTCAGTAAAGGCACGATGCCAAACAGACAGAGACAGCAGAACATTCAAGAAAAACTGAAGAAGAAGGAGAGAGAGAAAGGGACGGCTTCGTAATCAACATGGGTGAAAAAAGGTGAGCGAATATGAGACAGATAGTTGCGAAAAATGGCATCATATGTTTACAAAGAGTTAGGCTCGCTGCGATAATCCGATTACACAGTGTTCTGTTCGGCCATATACCGATTTCCCCGCCCTCCCCGTGGCAACTCCAACCCCCCATTTAAGCATTTAGTTCAGTTGGAGAATGTTCAGCGGACGCTACAATCCGAAAGCGTCTGCTCCGTTCAGCACGAGCTGCAGAGTCGCAGCACAGAATAATAATCAACCCACTTTTCCAGATCGCGAATATAGTTCGACTATATACATCCAGTAATCTGCCCCCTTGCTAACTAATATGGCAAATGTAGTCCTGTAGCCTGAGTGACATGAACAAAAATTGTGATATAAGATCATTAAAATCTCGATTTATCTTTTTAAAATGAGATTCAGAAGGCAAAAAATGACAAGCTTGGAGCCTAAAAAGCCAGTTCAGCAAGCAGCGCTGCAGTTTTATGGAAATCAGAGGGCTGCTGCCAAATGTAAATTTAATTGTGAAACGAATGGTTTTACTGACGTTTACAGTAAGTGACATACAGTGGGCGTGTCACTACATCTGTGCATGGCAGTACAGTACATTTCATCATGTTTCAGTGTTCTTTGAACGTTTCTTCGGATTCGTCTCTCCGCTAATAGATGTCGTTTTTGTTGTAATTATTTCAGTGAATGTAAAAATAAAACCCCGTTCGGTTTTGTTGGTAGTGTCCTTCTCATGTTCATTATTGTGACCACACACAGTGTCTACCAGGGTGATAAGAGTATGGAGTTAAATTAAAGTTAGTAAAAACATCAAACGTCCCTGTCTCTGTAAATGTTTCACCTGACCCAAAGACGTTAACGCTGGTGTTCACGCCATGTCGGAAATTACTGTAATTACACCCTGGACGTTCTACTCGGAGGTGTCCACGTCCTCTCGGAATAAAATGAATCCGCGTGAGATGATGACGTTGACAACAGATTTCAGATTTTAATCAATCAATTATACAAATTATTACACCGGAATATTACGATTACTACTTAACGACATTTTACTGCTGAAGCGCCGCCATTTCGAGTGTCTCCGCATGACGTTGCAGCGGTCCGGTGGTACTGTACCAGTCGGAGCTCTCAGAAAATTCCCAGTTCACAATTAAGTTGTAATTACGAGTTCTTCGAGGACGTGAACTCTGTTTACAAGTCGGAGAGTCGTAATCACGGTAACTACGACATGGCGTGAATGCAGCTAATATCTCGAAACAGAAAGGGGAGGTCCTTATTAAACATCACATGCTTGGTGGTGATTGGACACGGTGTATCACATGACTTATTTGATGTAGCAGGTTATGATGTACTTTCACTGGGCCAGAGTTTTTCCCACTGGACCACCACTTTCTGTTCTGAGTTCATGTTCAGGTGTTTCTGATTACGCCTTTCAGTTTGCACATTTGTTGTGATGTGTTCATTTTCGCTACCTCTGTGTTTTTAGTCTGTTACCTCATTTTGCACTTACAGGCCACCGTACACCGCCGATCAGCAGATAGAGAATGATGGAACGAACCGAGTGGCACTCATCAATATGCGGCCCGGGCCTCTGGCCCCACGTCAAATTATAAGCCACAGAAACCTCCCCGCATCTACCGAAGCCGATGCAGCCATAATCAAAAATCAATAATCAGTGAGAGATTATGATAACGAGACGGTCCGCCACAGGAAACGCTCTGCAGCACAAAGAAAACTTACACAATAAATGAACATGTCTTTCTCAAACGTCTAAAAATCTAGCTTTTATGGCTCGGACGACAAAGTCACGAAGGACACAGATCGATGAGCACGAAAAGCGAAGGGAAGATGTTTCCTTCTGAAAATTCAGGAAGAAAAGACACGAGTGTACGAGCAACACGTTCTCTACGTGGGGCGTCGCTACGAATGGACAGAATAACACGGGCTAGTTTACATTGCATGTTATACAGTACATCACGGTAGCCATCTTTGTTCCCCTCAAATTACTCTACAGTGGTCTGGGAATCATGTGGAATTAAGCAGGAAACTCTCCTCACTTTCTCCTTTCCTTCAGAACACGACGAGGCTTTAATCGGGAAGATTGATAATTGATCTAATCAGCTTTCCCAGGTTCCGACATCCAGAGAGAAGTGGAAGATGGGATTTCCACAAATGGAAATCCATTTTCTAAATAATCCTCACGGCCATCGTCTTCAGAAATGCCGTTCATGACGAGGAGCTCTTGGGCTGATGAAAAAGAGCCCAGCATTATTATGAGCCCTACATCAGAGCTTCTTAAAAAGAGGCACCCAAGCGTCCAGGCAAGAGATGAAGATCAGCCCAGAATGATCCCGGCAAATTCCAGTCCAACTCAGATCTATAACGCGAAAGGTGTTGGGTGTAAATGAGTTATGATCTGGTGAAGAATGGGACAGGGTCCACTAAACCCCTGAAAATGAAAATGGACTCTCCTGTTAATGATCCATTGATTATTGACTCACGGTGGAAAGAAGGTCTCCGTCTCCCTACCTCTTCATCGCTCATCTTCTTCATCACTCCACACCAACTTCTAACCAGATGCTTCTCAACCTCATCTCAGCTGTAGCCTCTGTAGGATATGTTTCAATCATTAGTATTAAATTCATCCGATTAACCGTTTTCTTCAATTTTGCTGGGCTTGCATGATGAAGTCACGATTAAAGCTGGCACACTGACACA